>LR756416.1:178343-218728 GCA_902729485.2 Mus minutoides | reverse complement strand
ATTACAAGTGCTATCCCAAAATTCCCCTATACCCTCCCCCTGCCCTGCTCCCCTACCCACCCACTCCCACTACTTGGCCCTGGCATTCCCCTGTACTGGGGCTTACAAACATTGCTAGACCTAGGGCCTTTCTTCCCCAGTAATGGCCAACAAGGCCAACTTCTAATACATATGCTGCTAGAGACAGACATGAGCTCTGGGGGTTCTGATTAGTTCATATTTTTGTTCCATCTATAGGGTTGCAGACCTCTACAGCTCTTGGGTTCTCTCTCTAGCTCCTACATTGGAGACCCTATGTTCTGCCCTATACATGATGGTTACCATCCACTGCTGTATTTGTCAAGGACTGTCAAAGCCTCACAGGAGAAAGCTATGTCAGGGTCCTTTCAGCAATGTCCTGCTGGCATATGCAGTAGTGTCTGCATTTGGTGGCTGATTATGTGATGGACCACCTGGGTGGGGCACTCTCTGTATGGTCCATCCTTTCATTTTAGTTCCACACTTTGTCTCTGTACTTCCTTCCATGTATATTTTAATCCCTATTCTAGGGAGGAATGAAGTATCCACGCGTTGGACTTTCTTGATTTTCTTGTGTTTTGGAAATTGTATCTTGGGTATTCTAGGTTCCTGGGCTAATTTCTGGAGTTCAGCTTCTTGAGCTCTTTGTAAATATTGGATATTAGCCTCCTATCAGATTTAGGATTGGTAAAAATTATTTCCTAATCCATTGGTGGCCTTTTTGTTTTATTGACAGTATCTTTTGCTCTACAGAAGCTTTGCAATTTTATAAGGTCCCATTTGTTGACTTGTGATCTTACAGCATAAGCCATTGCTGTTCTGTTTAGGAATTTTACCCCTGTGCCCATATCTTCAAGGGTTTTTCCCACTTTCTCCCCTATGAATTTCAGTTTCTCTGGTTTTATGTGGATGTCTTTGATCCACATATACTCTCTGGTGGAATCACCATGCCTGACCTCAAGCTGTACTACAGAGCAATTGTGATGAAAACTGCATGGTACTAGTACAACAACAGACAGGTAGACCAATGGAATCGAATTTAAGACCCAGAAATGAATCCACACACCTTTGGTCACCTTATCTTTGACAAGGGAGCTAAAACTATCCAGTGGAAAAAAGACAGCATTTTCAACAAATGGAGCTGGCACAACTGGCAGTCAACATGTAGATCCATTCCTATCTCCTTGTACAAAGCTCAAATCCTATCTTTTTGTATCTAAGAAATTCTTGCCAAAATCCTTCTAACATTGTTTGTGCAGCCATTTTCTCTTAGTTGAAACATTATTCCTGGGAAGAGAAGAGAAATCAGTAACACCCTGAAAGCCCAGTGAAGTTACAAAGAACCGGAAACTCTTTAAATTCACAAGATTCAGAAGATTAACTCTCAGGCTTATACAAGGAGTAACAATTACTTGAAGTGAAAGATCATCTATACATTTCCCTTGGGACCCAAACACAAATCAAAGCAAAAAGGAAAACATACCTACGCTTAGTATAAAGGAATATTTATACCCCAAGAAAGGTCACATAAAAAAATCTTTTTGACAGGATTTAAATTAATTGATAAGTGGTAATGACTAGATCTTAGAGTCATTAAATTGGATAAGTGCCTCTTTATTGAACTATTGAACTATGTTTGTTCTACCTATATCTTTTAGTAGTGTGAATTTATATTTTTAGTGTTTTATTCCTAACCTGAAATTACCTAATATACCTTAATATCTTCTAAAAGTGTAAATATGATGGCAAGAATTATACAGTGCACAGGAATATGTTTCTTCTGAGGCAAATTATTCATGTGATAAAAATATTTAAAAAGAACAGAAATCTAAATATTTAGTACACTGACTTTATGAGAGTAATATTTAGATATGATAGGTCCTCAATTATAAGTCATCTGCTGTAGGGAGCCTAGCGGCCGCACGGACTTTCTACCGCGACGGACGGAGCCGGAATAGTCAGAACGACCGTATTTATTGAGGAATATACCGTAATCCGACACAACCGTCACTGTACTAAGATTCGGGCTCTTACACTTCAACTTCGGGCTCTTGAGGACCGCATACTCGTCCTCGATGCACCGTAAGACACACACCGGAGGATAGGGTTTAATTGGTTGCTCCTGGGGGGGATAGTTCGAGAGAAGAGAGGGAGAAATGAATTTACTATTTACGCTTAAGCTGTAACTGCATACATAATACTGAGTAAACTAACTTAAGTCGAGGAACCCGGTTTGGTCTGTGTCTTTTCCTGCGGGACGGGACGGGGCGCGGATCAATCTGCCTAACCACATGAAGCAGCAAGTTTCACTGAATGGACTGTGTGTGTGTGTGTGTGTGTGTGTGTGTGTGTGTGTGTGTGTGTGTGTGTGTGTGTGTGTGTGTGTGTGTGTGTGTGTGTGTGTGTGTGTGTGTGTGTGTGTGTGTGTGTGTGTGTGTGTGTGTGTGTGTGTGTGTGTGTATGTGTGTGTGTGTGTATGTGTGTGTGCGTGTGTGTTCTTTTATTATAGTTGTTGTGGCTGTTGCTGTTGTTGTTGTTGTTGTAGCAGCAGCAGCAGAAGCAGCAACATTAGTAACATCAAAAGCAGTTGTAATAGTAATTGTGTTGTAGATAATGAATCCAGGTTAGGTGAGAGGGCAGTGGAGGAAAATATAGGGTAGGAAATGGTTCAAATACAGTTTTTATATATGAAACGTCTGATGAGAATATACTGTATGTTTTATTCCAATTCAAAATGAAATTATATATATATATATATATATATATATATATATATAATTATATATATAATTATATATATAATTATATATATAATTATATATATAATTATATATTATACATTTATATATGAATTTTCTATATTAAATATATTTATATATTTATAATTATATGCATATATATATATATATATATATATATATATATATCACTTAATTTGTTAAAAAGTAAAGAAACAAAAGAGAAATTTAAGAAGTAGTTTCTCAAGGAAATCCAGAAGATGAAAGATTAAGGATTTCTGAAATTTTCTCACTGACCACAAACCAAATTCAATACAAGTTGATTTACTGTGTACAAACAAAATCAGATACAGCCTTTGCAAGAAGTAAAAGAAGTAGGGGAGAAACCATGATTCCTACATATATGTTCGCACTTCCTCTCCCAACCTCATGTAGCTGAGTACAGACAGATGCTTTCTGCTTGGGGATCCAGGAAGAAATAAATACAAGCCTTAGATTTGAAATGACACCAATATACAATGGTGAAAGTCACAGTTGCTAGAGTCTCATGACATATTGTCAGCAAAGATCACTGTTGAGAACTTTTATAAATGTTCTAACCAGGCAATGAATATTGTGCCTTCATCATCTTCTCTGAGTTTCTTTTGTGAAGATAAAAAGCCAGTCTCTAATTGAGATGAGGAAATACTCCATAATCTTTAAGCTTCTGTCTTAAAGGTTATTTTTAGATCTGCTATAGATTAAAACCTTATGCCAGATAGAAAATAAAGGTTCTATTCCAGAGCTCACAAATTGAGATGCCATATATGTCCTACCATAAATCAGAGACATACACACTATTTGAAAACACTAAGATTATTTCTTTTGTTGTTCACAGAGATGAGTTAAGACTACATAAGACACTAATCTCCTACCTAAGGCTGTGTACATCTTTATAAGAGTGTATCCAACTAATCTACAGTAGGTCAAAATGCTATCTCTGTCATCCATCAGCTAAACTTAAGCTAGGCAGGGTTTAATGTCCATGTCACTGCTTAAATTTGGGACTCTGAAGCATTTCAAACATAAGTTGGGTTACTTGCCCTAGCTTCTTATGCCAACAGCACCACTGACAGTGGTGTTGATCTTGATACACACTTGAAACTCTGCAACCCTTTCTGTCTAGGAGACTTAGAATCAACTGAGGTTTTAGAAAGCAGAGGTGCCAATGGACACACTTCATTAACACAATACCACCATTTGAAAGTATAGGGTCTGAGATTCCACCTCACATCAGTCAGAATGGCTAAGATTAAAAATTCAGGTGACAGCTGATGCTGCTGGGGATGAGGAGAAAGAGGGACACTCCTCCATTTTTGTTGGAATTCGAGCTGGTACAACCACTCTGGAAATCAGTCTGGTGGTTCCTCAGGAAATTGGACATAGTACTACCGGAAGATCCAGCAATTCCTCTCCTGGGTATATACCCGGAAGATATTCCAACTTGTAATGAGGACACATGCTCCACTCTGTTCATAGCAGCCTTATTTAAATAACGAGAAGCTGGAAAGAACCCAGATGTCCCTCAACAGAGGAATGGATACAGAAAATGTGGCACATTTACACAATGGAGTACTACTCAGCAATTAAAAGCAATGAATTCATGAAATTCTTAGGCAAATAGATACATCTGGAGGATATCATCCTGAGTAAGGTAACCCAATTACAAAAGAACACATTTGCTATGCACTCACTGATGAGCAGATATTAGCCCAGAAAATTAAAATATCCAAGATACAATTTGCAAAACACATGAAACTCAAGAAGAAGGAAGACCGAAGTGTTTATACTTCATTCCTTCTTAGAATGGGGAACAAAATACCCTTGGAAGATTTACAGAGACAAAGTTCGGAACTAAGATGGAAGGAAACACAATCCAGAGACTGCCCCTCCTGAGGATCCATTCC
Organism: Mus minutoides; assembly: GCA_902729485.2. Classification (NCBI taxonomy): domain Eukaryota; kingdom Metazoa; phylum Chordata; class Mammalia; order Rodentia; family Muridae; genus Mus; species Mus minutoides. The sequence continues at coordinate 214,026 of LR756416.1, read as the reverse complement.
ATATACAACCACCAATCCCAGACACTATTGCATATTCCAGAAAGATTTTGTTTATAAGACCCTGACATAGCTCTCTTGTCATGACAGATACAGAAGGGAATGCTCATAGTTATCTATTGGATGGAACACAGGGCCCCTAATAAAGAAGCTAGAGAAAGTACCCAAGGAGCTAAAGGCTTCTGCAACCCTATAGGAGGAACAACAATATGAACTAACCTGTAGTTGTATATGTAGCAGAGCATGGTCTAGTTGGTCATCAATGGAAGGAGAGTCCCTTGGTCTTGTGAAGATCATATGTCCCAGTACAAGAGAATGCCGGTGCCAGGAAGCCGGAGTAGGTGGGTTGTAGAGCAGGGTTAGGGGAAGGTATAGATGCTTTGGAGATAGCATTTGAAATATAAATGAAGAAAATATCTAATACAAAGAAAAAGAAAGTGCAGGGTCAAGGAAACTCATTCACTGCTTGCAGGAAATAGTGTAAGCACAGGGTTTTTGTCCAGGAACTTGGTTCCAGGGTTATTAAACCTAACATTATAGTGATCTCAGTGAATTCCATTCCATGGACTACCTACCTATGGCAACTCTGAACATCTCTAGAGTCAGATAAATGAGTCTTTATGCTTCACCGCCTATAAGCATTGCTGTTGTCTGATGAAAACTGCCATGACTTAGTCCATATCAGGAATGTACCACCTATTGTAATGAGACCTCAGAGTTGTCCAAGACTTCTTTGGCTATGGGGTCAGGAAGACACAGAGAGAAATGGACAGTTCCACTGCAAAGCTTCTGCAGCACATTTTTCCTGGTGAATCTATCACAAGTTGGTCAGAAATCTGTGCCTATATTTGTTTGAAGAAGAAATTTTTGGAAAAAAAGACTAAGCTTTCCAGAAACTTAGCAGACTAACTTCTCTAGCTTATTCAGAACGTGTTATTAAAGATTTGATGAAAACCTGGACTTGGATCACCCTCTGGTGTTTAAACAGTAACAGAACATTGATAATTCACACACAGAAAATCCAGCCTTATACATCTACACTTGTTGGGATAATGGAGGTAACTCCACTTTTAGGGGAAAAAAAAAGCGTCTTGCCTGAAATAACTGAGGATAAAGGTAAAAGGAAATTTTATTTACCTCTTAGATGTTTTAAAATGTCAAGGATAGGGAGCTTTGAATAAACCATGACCTCAACTAACAGAAATGCAGTGAAAAAAAAAGGAGAGAGAAGTATAGAAAAGTCTTAAAGAATGTAAAGTATCTATCATGAAGAAAAATCAATAAGAATCAAAAGTGAGGAAACGTACTCAGTCAAATCAAGAGAGAACACAAAAGAAATGAATCAAAACCATTCATGAGCACCTGAGGCAGAAATAAGCCACTCTGCAAATTTAAATGTAAAGTTAGCGAATTTCCAAAACTGAAAAATCCAAATACTGTAGAAAATGAAGACAGACTATTTGAAAATTCAGTTCACAGGGTGAGGAGAACAAAGAGGAAAAGAGTTTAAAATAAAGAAAGAGGGATTCTAGCTTTTCAGGAGAAGGCTCAAAGTTAATAATTAGACCGGAGCACAGAACCGGGGAATGCAAATAAGTAAGTAGATTATTCAAAGAAATAGTTATAGAAATATTCTGACTCCTAGAGAACAATTCTATTTTACAGGCATGCAGGGCCAAATATCATTAGGCAAAAGCAACCCAACTGAGTTTCATTTTCATAAATAGAAAAATAAAAAGATTCTCACAGCTCTAAGTGGAAAGAATGGAGTGATCTATGAAAATGTCTGATTCACTTGACAGCAGAAGAAACATGGCAGTCTCAGGACATAGTAAAATATATTTAAAATAATAATGGGAAAAAGTTAGGCTGAGAATGGTGGGATTTTAAAAGCCCTCTTGTAGGTAAGCATGGAGGATGGCCTTGTCAGGCATCAATGGGAGAAGAGGTCCTTGATTTTGTGAATGCTCAGTGATCCAGTTTAGTAGAATAGGAGGGCGGGAAGGCAGGAGTGGGTGGGTGGGTAGGGTAGTACCCTCATAGAAGTGGGGGGAAGGGAGGTAGGGAGCTTCTGGGGATCTAAATTGGGAAATGTAAATAAATAATATATCCAGTAAAAAAGACTAAGCATAAAAACTGGCAGATTAGATCTTTATAAATAAATAAATAAATAAATAAATAAATAAATAAATAAATAAATATCTTTAGAAATGAAGAACCTACATATAAAATTAATTTCAATCATGCATGTTATATATTAAGTACAAAAGGAAGATTCAGATCTAGGAAAGGACAATAAATACGGTGCCTTCCAATGAACCTGGAGTTCACATATTCACATTGACTGGCTGGCCAGCATCCAACAGAGTGCAAATTCTCAACCTCCCATGTGTCAGTGCACATGTTTCTTTCCATGTCTGACTTTTTATGTGATGGTGAGGACCTACACAGGTCTACTTGCTTGTAGGACAAGCATGACAATGACCTTGCTATCACCAAACCTCCTGAGCTGCTTCTGTAAGTTATTTCTCATAATTATGAAATAAATAACTGTCAATAATAACTGTTAATAACATTTCTTGATAATCTGTGTTGATTAAATCAAAGAATGCTTGTAATTTTTATCCTAATTAGTGAAAGTTTCCTTTCAGTGATGTTGCCCATTTATTGATTTGAATTGAATATGTATTTTCAATAATTTATTTATAGAGAGATAATAAGGCAAATCATAGATTTGCACACATTATACTCTGTATGCTACCCAGGTCCTTTTGATACACACTTTTAATAAATCAGATGTATTAGACTCAAGCAATGGTTGAAATTAATATAGCAGAAGTTATAAAAAATGCTGTTGACAGATTTATAACACATTTTTAAATGAAAAAAATTAATCTAATTCATAAAAACAAGTAGTAGCAGTTATAATTTATAGTAAACCATTCAAACAGTTCAATATCAAACAACATTTATGATAAAGATGATGTGTTTCCAAAATCTTTTCACATTTGTGAACCTAAAATATTTAAATCTTTGGATTCTCTATCTAAAAGGATTATCCTCAACTGTATCACAGATGATAGCTCTCTGAGAGTTTCCTTTTGATTTCAAATAAATAATATCAAAATATCATTAAATAACTCCATGTACTATTTGGTCACTTGATTTTATGGAATAAAAGAATGCAGTATCTTATCATTAAGAAAAAAAAAAAAAAGGCTTGTAACCACAGAAAATTCATGACTTTCACAAATAAAATACTTCACAATAAAATATATGCACATCTCACCACAGAAAACTCATGACTTTCACAAATAAAATACTTCACAATAGAATATATGCACATTTCACCACAGAAAACTCATGACTTTCACAAATAAAATACTTCACAATAAAATATATGCACATCTCACTTCATTTTGTTATGGTTTTTGGAGTAGTTGTGTTTGTATCACATAAATAAAAAAGTGAATAATATATTTAGCATACAAATGTTTTATGCTTGATGAAACTTTGTACAATTAGTGCATTCTTGTATATCCAGATGTGTTTTACAAGGAAGGAACAAATACTACTGTGTTTGTTTATTGAATCAGAATGAGATGCAATGATAATATCAAGTACTCAAGGCATAGATTTGATTAGCTTAATAATTATAGTAGTGTAAATCAGAGTAGCTAAAATAGTAGAATCTGCATCTACATAATGTACATACTTTATTATCCAAAGAATGATGCATGTATATATTTCAAAATTTTAGGAATATTTTACATTACTAAATGAACAAAGACAGCAAGGTAAACACTAGCTCGCATAAAAGCAGAGTTGCTTTTCTGTTATCTCTTCAAAACTAATAGGATGTGTTCTTTTCAGCAATGGGACTGCTAGTTTAGACTATAAATTTTAAACTTCTGTTTATATTCAGTAGTATGACATGTTTGAAATGTGGTACACTGTTCTTTTTATCAAATATGCCACTGAGAGATCATTCACCAGGAACATGGAAAGCTATCATAGTTAATATACTCACTCCCTGTATTATGTATAAATGTGATTCATCATAAACTACTGCAGATATGGTGAAAAAGTCCTAAAGACCACAGTGTCATCTTTAACCTAAGTGATTGATAGTCACAACAACGAAGCGAGTCACGAGCTGTATCTTAGTATAAGTAACACTATTCAGTAAAGGTAATGTCACATCAATTCATATTTTCATAAAAACCAAAATTTTCAGGCCTGGCATGGTGGTGCACGCCTTTAATCTCAGCACTCAGGAGGCAGAAGCATGCGAATTTCTGAGTTTGAGGCCAGCCTGGTCTACAAAGTGAGTTCCAGGACAGCCAGGGCTATGCAGAGAAACCCTATCTTGAAAAACCAAAAAAAAAAAAAAAAAAAAATCTGAAAAAGAGAATTTCTTACATACCAATCTGTTTTCAAGAGCAAATGGCATATATACCAAAAGATCACTAATCCAGTTTTTTTAAATGCTAGTGTATATATTGATGTGTATATTTTTACCAATCTTAAAACATATTCTCTTAATAGATATGCATTATAAATTTCATCCTAAACATCAAAACAATTAGTATCTTTTGACTACCCTGATTCTTGAGACTTGAAATTATTTGCAAAGGTGATATTTACTTTACTGTAAAGAATTTTACCAAATGTAATAGCTGTACTGGCAAGTTGTCCAGTGAGACACAGGGAAGTCCAACTATCATAACGTTTTATTTTAGAAATAACAAAACACAGGGGAATAAACAATTTGGTCCGGATAATCACTCACTCCATCTAATGTAGGAATGGAATAGTGATGTAAAGAAATAGGACACAGATCCTTTTGGCGTGTGCATCCAAAGTTATTAAGAATGAAAGAAACTATAATTACAAAAATTGTAAGATTTTGTAATCATTTATCATACAGATGTGAGACCTTGCTTCGAAGTACTCTGCCAGCACATTCTTTATTTTTAAGAGTGTGCATTTGTTACAGAGAGGGTTTTATTAAGATGTTTCCATGTGTGAATTTAATGTACTTTGCTATTTTAAGACTCAAGATGTCATTATGATTATATGTCCCAAATAACTCACATGAGCAGTAGATAATATTACAAGCTTTCATGAGAATCTTTGTCAAATTATTAATATAAATAGGCCATTATTTTAATTTATACAATAATAATTTTATAAGATTGGGAAAAATAATTCAGGGTCTTAAAAATTCCCAACATTACCATTAACAAAAGAATACTTGCTTTATAGAAAGAGTCACAGAAAATACATTAGATTTAAGACTAGGATCTTTCTTAGTCAGTGTTCTATTGCTGAGAAGAGAGACCAGGACGACAGGAATTCTTATAAAAGTAAGCATTTAGTTAGGGGTTGTGTAAAATTATGATGTACAGTCCATTATCATCATGGCAGGAATCATGGCAACATACAGGCATGAAAAACAAGCTGAGAATTCTTACAAGCAGAAGAGTGAGGCACTGGTCCAGGCCTGGCCTTCTGAAACCTCAAAGAATACCCCTAGTGACACTTCCTCCAACAAGACCACACCTACCTCAACAACTCACACTCCCGATCTTTCTGAGTAGTACCATTCACTGATAATATAATTCAAATAGATGAATCAATGGGAGATTTTTTTATTAAACCATCAAAGAGTAGAAACTAAATGAAATATAAATTATATGTAGACTGAGAAATCTTGGGTATTTCAATCCCTTGGTTGCATAGGGATTCTTGTATTCTTGATTTGAAATTAGAAGTCCACCAAAAAGTGTAGATGTATCAGTCCTTCTTAGAAGGGGGGACAAAATACTCACAGGAGGAAATATGGAGAAAAAGTGTGGAATAGACATTGAAGGAAAGGCCATCCATCACCTTCCCCACCTGGTTATCCATTCCAAATACAGATACCAAACCCAGATACTATTGTGCATTCCAAGAAGCACTTGCTGACAGGATCCTGATATAGCTGTCTCCTGAGATGCTTTGCCAGACCCTGACCAATACAGAGGTGGATGCTCACAGCCAACCAGTAGACTTAGCATGGGGTCCCCAGTGGAAGAATTAGAGAAAGGATCGAAGGAGCTGAAGGGGTTTGCAACCACATAGGAAGAGCAACAGTATCAACCAACCAGACACCCTCAGAGCTCTCAGGGACTAAACCACCAACTGAGGAGGACCCATGGTTCCAACTGCATATTTAGCATATGTAGCAGACAATTGCTTTGTTGGGCATCAATGGGAGGGGAGTGGGTTGTTGGGTGGGGGAGCACCCTTATAGAAGTAGGGGAGGGGTGATGGGATACAGTATTTCTGGAAGGGAAACCTGGTAAGGGGATAATATTTGAAATATAAATAAATAAAATATTCAAAATAAAAAATAAATTTAAAAAAAGAATAAAATAAATGTGACAGTTGTATGTAATTGAGTCCTGTATGTTACTGCCCTATGCATTTAAGCAGAGGTTATGAAGGAGCTAAATTATTCTCAAGTGAATATGCAAAATCTGAGCAGGAGGAAAAGAAGACATGAGCTATGATTGATTTGCGTTCCAGAGAGTGTGCCTCTGACAAATAGATTCCTCACTGTATTTGTTTGCATTATTTCCATGTGCGTAGTTTAAAACTGAACTCACTTCATCAAACACCGTGATACTTAATCTATTTTAAATGATGTGTGGAACAGTATCATATTTCAGGTTAAAATTGCAACTAGGCAACTCCAAAGAAACACACCATGAAAATGTTAATCACAAACTATATTTCAAACTCTGGAATTTAAAATCAAAGCAAATACTACCAGATCTAAAATATTTTATTAAATATTGATCTTATTGTAATTCTAAAATTTACTTCATATTTTTAATAATTGTGCTTATTCTATAGGAGGGAATATTGGATTTAATTAGATTCTAAAAAGAAAACTAGATGATAAAATGACTGAGTATTTTATCTTATTTTTTGTTATTTTTATTTTTTAAATTTAATTTATTATTATTTTTTAACTTATTCACTTTATATCTGCTCATTGCCCTACTTCTGGGCACTCCCTTCCCACAATCTTTCCCTCTTTCCCCTTCCCATCTTCCTCTGGGTGAGTGGGTGACTCCCTGAGTATCTCCTTACCCTGGCACTTTATGGCTCTTAGAGGCAAGGTGCTTCCTTTCCTACTTAGGTCAGAGAAGGTACCCAACTAGAACATATCCCTTATACAGGCAGCAGCTTTTGGAATAGGACCCTCTCCAGGTGTTCAGTATACACAAAAATGTCAAGATGCACATCTGCTACATATGAGCAGGAAAGCCTAGGTCTATTTCATGTATGTTCTTTGATTGGAGCTTCAGACTGAGAATACCAATGGTCTAGGTTAGTTGACTTTGTTGGTTTTCCTGTGAAGTTCCTTTCTCCTTTGGGACCCACATTCCTTCAACCTATTCTTCTATAAGAATAGCCAATCTCCTTTCACTGTTTGGTTATGGCAGACAGATACAGACACCCAGAGCTGAAAAGTCAATGAATCTTGGGGATATTTATTTATTTATAATGCTGGGTTTTTTTTCAAAATTCTTAAACTCAAACTAAAAATCTTTATAACAGTTAGCTGAAAGAACACACATATTTTGGTATTGATTGATTTACTATTATAGAATCATAATGAAACATTTTAATAAAATAAAACATTTTAAAGACAGTGGAAAATTAAGAAATCATTTTTAAAATTATTTAAGAACACAGAAACATTGTCACATCTCTACCCTGTTTGTTGAAAAAAATCACTAAAAGAAATATTTAAAATAGCTTTAATTTTATATAGGTATCATCTTTGATGAGATTTTGTGGAACAGATTGTGAAAGAAATATAGAGGGGGAAAAAGGAAGAAAATAAAGAGATGAAGAAAAGAGAAATTAATATACATACATATGAATAAAGATAGAAGAGAAATTATCTACTTCAGAGAATGTCAGAATGTGATAACATCCACCTCTGCATTCTCTCTTCCCTAGCAAATACCAACTGACTATAGTACCTCAGTAAGTGTTAGAGCCTACAGAGCAACTCCAAACCATGTCTGTGTTTTTTGTTTTTTTGTTTTTTTTGTTTTGTTTTGTTTTGTTTTTTTCTCTTGCATGATCTTATGTGGAACTTGTATAGGCAAACACAGATACTGTGAATTCAAGCCTGTAATATGTATAACATGTACATAATTGTATTTTTCTTTGCTTAATGTACTATCTGCTTCACAGTACTAAACCATCTCCTTGATGTTGCTAATTCCTAAGCTGCTATATGTTTACATGAAGTGTATAAGTAAATAGCCTCCCTTTTCCCTTTCCTTGTTAACATGTCCTTTGTTATAAAAATTCCACCTGAGAAAATGATTCTGTTAAAAAAAAATAGTTGTTTTTACTACATAGCAGAAAGCTAAGGGAGACCTCTGAACAAGTGTCATTTAGAACAGGGGACCTTATTCTCAGCAGACAAAAGAAATTCAATTTTACTAATGCCTTTCTGAGTTTGAATACACATTTTTTTTTAAGCTGAGCATTGTAATGAATAAAACACAAGGTGAGATCTAATTACTCTTGTGAATAGAGGACACAGAGTGAGTAGGACAAAAGTTAGGGAGAAATTCAACATGTGGCTGAGTTCTTAAGCTGTTAACTATTACACTGTCTCATGCAATTCAACAGCTAATTTACATGGAGGTTTTTCATACAATATCCATATGCATAGATGTGTTGAGTGAGGAATAGAAATTTCTAAAAGCATCAGTGATCCAGTGAAAACAATTGTGTGCACAGGACAATCAAGAGAAGGGAATGAGATACAGAGGTGGTGTTTCAAATATATTTTTCCTTTATAAAATTTAGTAGTTGCTTGAGAATTTTGCGTAAGGTATTTTGATAATCCTTAAGCCCACTTCAGACTTCCCTTCTATAACTATTTAACTTTATGTTTTCTGTATTTTTCATCCATCAAATACAGATAATGAATGGATATGAAGCTTTCAGAAAATTGTCGTCCACTCACCAGGAGCTAAAAACTTAAATAAAATTCATACTCACTTACCTGTTCAGTTTAAGGAAATAAGTAACTATAAGTAACTAGTTCTGGACCAGTTAAAATTCATTGATGTCATATTAGGAGATTAAATAAAAGCACCTCCATTTGAAGCAAATTTGATTTGAATTCTAAACTTTGTTCTCACAATGTGTTTTGAGGTCTGTTATGTCTCTTTAACATGTCTGAATCTCTGAATGCCTAAAGACAGTATACAAATCTTTTTTTTTTGTATCTGTGTTTACCTGTTGTATGACTCTGTGTGTGTGTGTGTGTGTGTGTGTGTGTGTTATTCTGTATCTTTAAGTGTCTGTTCCTAACAAATGGCATTTGTTCCAATTTATGTTGAACAGTAGAAAAAGCACCACATGCTGAAGGAATGGGAATACTTTACAGAAATATTAAAGAAAGTTTTCCAAGAGATTAAAGTATCAGCATTAACTGATCCCAAATGGCTCAGCAAATTATTTATCAACTAATGTCTATAAATGATGTATTCAATCTTTGTTGGGAAGTTTAGAAAGTTGCGTTCAATCTCCATATTTGTTGCTTTCACTAAATAATACACAGACATTGTCATGTGATGTGCAGGAAAGGAACATAACATAAGATTATAGCTGTTAATCCACTTAAGTTATAAAGGTAATTACATGGGAGATCCAAATCAATTAAGGTTGATTCTTACCTGAGAGCTTATTATATAGGCTAAGAAAACAATAATATAATACACTTATGCCTTTGTGACTTTACATGGTGTTATTAACTATAAAAAACTCTACAAAAGGGTCAGACTCTTAGAATGAAAGGGAAAGTTTCATAGTATTGCATCATGCCAACCCAGAAACCATTCACTCCCAATAGCTTCACAGCTTGTCCTATTTAGGCTTTGTTTCATAAGGGCCAAAACAGGTCATATGTGTATTGCTTCAATTGCTGTGAATTCTAATATACAAGTGTACTTACTGCTGTGTCTAGAAAACATTTTTCTCTGTGGAGTCAATCTCGATCCTTGCTATTTCAGTTATTCCACCCCTATAATATAATATAATATAATATAATGTAATGTAATATAATATAATATAAACATATAATATATAACATATATTATTGATATTTGATGTGTAATATATTATATATTATTATATAGTATATTATATTATAGTGTTTTTTTCTGTAATAAACTTTGAGCCTTGGAAGGATAGCTTGTAATATTAGTGTACCCATTTAGGTTTTAGTGTTCCATTAGCTCTTATTCTCTGAACCTTGACCAATTGTGGGTCTCTGTTTTAATCTGTTTAGTTATAACATAATTTCAACCATAAAGAAGCATCTCTGATGAGTATGGAAAGTTGTACTCACTAATCTATAGGTATAATGATGAGTCATTAAGAGTTTTGATAATACTATATTTATTTGGAAGAGTGATAGGGGTTTTATTCAAAGGCCTATGATGTGTACAGAAAACAGGTTGTTGTCTTTAACAATGTTACTAGTGTGGGATTCAATTTGTGGAGCTTAAAAATGATCTATACTGTAGAAGAGGAATGAGAATTTCAAGGAACGTTCTAATGGAAAGTGACTAAGCAGACAAAACCTAAAGAGGTTATCCATCATGTCAGTGGAGTCTGATTTTTAATCATCCTTGTCCTTTAAGAGTGTAGATGAAGCAGAAGAGAGAGAGGCTTGGATGTGATTTAGATTGATAACTCATACCAAGAGTAAGAATTTAGAACAGAAAAAATAAGTCATCTATTATGAATATGGGATAGTCATTGAGCACTTATATGACAGGAGCTCTTCTACTACATTTAACATCTCTAAGCCTCATTTATGTGACAGGAACACCTCTACATCATTTAATGTGGGCAGACCTCCTCCTTAAGTTCTATTGGTGATCATCTTTTAATACAAAGATGTTGAGATTTTTGAGGATGCAGAATTGATTATTTATAAAGTCAGGACTTAAACAGAAGCCCACTGTGCCGATGAGACTTTTCTGTCCTTCTGCTGGTATGGAAAAGGATTCTATAGTGACAGAATTGGCCAAATAGAAGAGAACATTTATTCAGAAGGCATCTTTCAAATTCTGACTTCCTATCCTCATGCTTATGTATTTGCCTTCCTCCTTTCTGATGCTCTGTGCAATGTCTTTTGTCTGATGTTTGCATCTTGTCTCAGTTATATCTCCTCTCATATTCTCAGTATTTTTCAAAAAGTATATTTCTTCCTTGAACACCTTGTTTCTCTCTTCTTTTCTCTTCTCTTCTCTTCTCTTCTCTTCTCTTCTCTTCTCTTCTCTTCTCTTCTCTTCTCTTCTCTTCTCTTCTCTTCTCTCCTCTCCTCTCCTCTCCTCTCCTCTCCTCTCCCCTCCCCTCCCCTCCCCTCCCCTCCCCTACTCTTCTCTTCTCTTCTTTTCTCTTCATAACTTAAATTTTTTTCTAAATTGTTTTTATAACCTATATTAATTACTTTCCTTGGGCTCATCATTAACAATAATGATGCTATTGTTATATGTTCTTTTCTTGATGATCAACAAAAAAAGAAAGAAAAAAGAACATGTATTTATAGGATTGTGCCTGAGCTACCTAGATGGCTTGTTAATTATGTATTGGCAATTCATTTCTGGCTTTATTAACAGAAGGTAAGAAAAGATGTGAAATATTTAAAAGTATATATCAGAGTAATAGATCCAATGTGTAGTTCAGTTTTGTTTAGTATCTTGCAATTCAGCCACAAATGTACTTATAAGGGATCCCAAGTTCATGCTCAGGAAAGAGTATCTCTATGTATATGTGCCTCCTGCTGCTAGGACTGTTTCAGTTTGTACAATTTGGAAATCTAAAACAGTTTGCTAATTAATTCAAATAGGGGATCTATTATTTACAAGTAAAGAACCATGAAATGTCCATGAACTTTATTGTGTTTTCATAACCTTAATGATGCCTCCTTAAAGAGTCGGGATGACAGAAAAATGGCAAGGCACTCTCAGTCAAAACAACCCTCCAAACATCAAAACCTAGAAAAGGTTCATCAATTTGAATTCCAAAACAGTAGCAATATGCTAGTTGAAGTTTTATCAGCACTAATTTTTTTTTTATATATAGCAGAAATTTTTCCATTATGATCTCACGGTATGAGCCTTCACAGGCTACAAATAACCAGGTAAAGTGAAGTTTAGAAATTCTTTCTAAAACTGAAAAATATTATTTAACAAGAACATATCACATGTTAAGAATGTAAGACATTTTCTAAGATCTGGGCATCTTGTTGTCATGCTCTCATGGTAGCAAAGTGCAGGCAGATGAAGGACAAGTTCAAGGCAATCTTCAAGAAGTGAGGTTGACTCCAACCTGGGTGGCACAGGATGCCATTCACCCTCCAAAAGGAAGAAAAGAAACACATGAAATGTATTTTATTTCACAGTGATAAGACTACTGTGGAATTTGGATCTGTAAGACAGATGAGACAGCTCAGTGGGAACAGGAGCAGATGAATTGCATTCAATCTCTAGAAAGCATGCAAACATAGAAAGAGAAAACTGAAAACATGAAGAGCTCTTCTGACCTCCACATTCACTTTGTGACATACACATGATCATTCTCATATACATCTCATACACACATACACTCTCACATATAAAAGTTAAACAATTTTAATCATTAACATTTTCAATAGCGCTGGAGTCATTATCAGTAAAAATGTTATTGGCATTTAAAAAATAATAATCAGTATTATTCACATGTCAAAATATTTTAATGGCACCATTTCCATGCTTCTATTAAAAATAAGGAATCTGATTTTATAATTAGTAGATATATTGAATAAATTAACAATGCAATTATTTTGAAATTACTATAATATATAAATGCAATATTATTGTGTGCTTGATTTTTTTAAATTTTATTTTAAATTTTGTATTTAATGTTCATAGCTGTTTTGCCTGTATGTCCATCTGTTTTAGGCTTTCAGAAGCACTGGAACAAAAATTACAGGCAGATGTAAGCTGCCATGTGGGTACTGGGAATTTATCCTGGGTTTTCTGGAAGAGTAGCTTGTGCTCTAAACTGCTGAGCCAACTCTCTAGCCCAGAGATTAAAATTTTAATAGGTGCTGTGTCATTACTTTTGATATGATGATGATTGTTATATATTATAAAACTAAGATAGAGAGGACAAAATCATTGGGAATCTATCACATTCAAAATCTGCATTTTAATGCCTAAGTATAACCAAATGCACATTCACTACCCATCACTTACTCCTTTAAATGCCATTTTCCTAGTAGAAAATCAAGAGAGCTAGCCATTCCTACTTAGCTTTCCAGTATTTTACTGCTTTTGGCTTTACAACTTGAACTTTTTTGAAGTTGTGTGTATTACTTTAAGCCTTTTCACATCAGTTAACCTTTCAAAGTGTCAGGTTTAATACATAAAATTAAGATACCACACGCAGTAATTCGTTGAAGTAAGGATAGAATTCACGTTCCTCGCATAGTATATGAAGTGTTTGGCGTAATGCCTGACATAAACTAATAACTATGGTTTAAACTAGGGCACATGAAATATTGCTCTCAATTAACCAAGGTTTTACTTCTGTGCCTATAAATATAATGTAAAAGGCAACAGATTTCTACTAATTTTCAAACTTCAGCAGGGACTATTTAATTGTATCGTTTATATAAGCAAGTACACATGTACAAGCATGCATGCTTGTTTGTGTGTATCTGTGTGTGTATGTGCATATTTCACATGTGCCTATATTGCACAGATGGATGTTGTAATACATAAGTGACCTTTGTCTGTGTAATGCACTGGAAAAATAGGAAAAAGCAGAACAAACAAAAAACAAAACAAAATAGATGCTTCGGTCTTGGATAAATAGAATTTAAAATATTCAGGGTTTAGTTTAATTCTTTTTTTCATTCACTCTCTGTAAGTTTTTGTTTAAAATATTTGAAACCTCAACATAAAGGACAGAAAATAGTAAGCATGACTTCAGAAATGTGAACCATGCTTAATATTAAGCAATGAGATTCCCCAGTAACAACGTCTTTCCATGTAGTGATATACACAGAGGAAGATGATGAAAAATAAAAGGAATGAAAGAAAAGAAAATAGATATTAAAACAAAGGCTTGTTCCTGCATAGGATATCTCTATCAAATGCCTGACTCCCAAGTTTCAGGATGCTTATTGAAGATAAGTAGAAAGATGATAAGAGTCACGGGCAGAGGATCACTAAAAGGAAACTAGGAGACAGTCTTTAAGTTACAGCAAGTCTGACTGTGACAGCTTGCTCAAAACTGTGAAAGCTCAAGGCAGAGAAAAACCAAAGGATGGAAAAGGCCTTTGGCATAAATCTTAGTCCTACCTGAGTAGGTATTGGCAGCTGCTGGACAAAGAAGATGGGTTGTTTGATTGTTTTGTTTTCTGTTTGTTTTTGAATTATGACTTATGGAAGTTCTACCATACTATAATATAATACCCAAGAATATGTGAGCAGCACAAAGTGAATTTCCTGTGTTTTGCTTACATAAGAAGTTGGATGGGTAGGGAAGGAGGTGGTCTGTGGAAGGCTACAAAGAGGGGGTGATCGCCATCATAACACATGGCATTAAGTCCTTAAAGAAATAATTGATATTGAAAAAGCATCTCAGTTCAACTTTTCAGTTTAGTACTAGACCACTGGATCAAAGAAAAACCAATGTCAGAAATAATATTTTTTTTTCAGTTTACACAAAGTAGTTCTTTCTTTCTGCTCACTCTATAAGCAAGCAAGAAGGTCTCCAGGTATTCGTTTTATTTTGTACATTTCCTTCATGATTTTAAGTCAGACATTAGAGTCAAAACCCAACCTCCACCTTGTTCTATGCAAGGTTTCAATGTGCATGGGGAATCATATTAAAATATTCCCTAAATGAAAGTCAGCTTGGTCTTATACAATCCTAATGAATGAGAACACAATAAAATTGTCACTTTTGCTTCATTAATTTTCATAGTAAATTGTCAAATGGATGAGTTTTTATTGAAAGCAATAAAACACAATAGTCTGTTTAGTTATGACTTATAGACAGAAAAATCAGTATGATCTCCATGATATGAATTCATTCATCATTATATATTACCTATTTTATACTGCATATAAGTATCCATGTTAAGTACACATATATAATAAAATGTACTTTTAGTTTTAATTTTAAAAATAATTAAATTTGTTCTTTTCTAATTTCTTTTTTTGTTGTTGTTGGTTTTTTTGAGACAGGGTTTCTCTGTGTAGCCCTGGCTGTCCTGGAACTCACTTTGTAGACCAGTCTGGCCTCGAACTCAAAAATCCGCCTACCTCTGCCTCCCGAGTGCTGGGATTAAAGGCGTGCGCCACCACGCCCGGCCTTCTTCTCTAATTTCATATATTTTTAAAGTATACATTGTTACTTGTAACTGCAGACTTTTTCCACTGTGCTCCAGTTCCCAAATAATGACTCTGAAACTGATTATTTATGAATATATGCCTAAGCCTTAATCTAGAGCTTAGTCCCTCTCTAGCTTATAAATTATTTAACCAATTTATTCTATTCTATGAGTGCCACATAGCTGGTTACCTCTTCTTAGTTTAATGTGCCTGTCTCCTTAGAGTTCAGGATGAAATTTTCTCCTATGTCTGACTCTATCTTAGAGGTTTGTTCCTCCCTACCAGAACTCTCATCCATTTCCTGTCTTAGCTAATATACCATTAGTTTTTATTGACAGATGATGCTTTCATACAGTACACAAGAGTCTTACTACTGTTACTTTCTCATTCTCTACTTCCTTTATCTTTCTCCCACCTCTGTCATTACTAGTAGAGGAATTTAAAACCAACAGCATGGCTGCTCTGGCAAGGGATCATATCCATAGTTATGATCTGGCAGGAATGCAGGCACCACCTAGATTACAGTATGAACTCCCTGAAGTACAGCCACACCCTTAGTATGGCGATATAATTCCATACAATGTAGGTACAGATTACTGCTAAACAGCAGCAGGCCTCTGAGACAACAACTACATCTGGTGAATTAAAAAAAAAAAAATTTAAATCAGTATTTCCTGTCTGTCCATGTATTTCCCTTCGTTCCTTGTTATTTACTTTGTTTGCCACTGTTAACCATGACCATTTCCTGGCCATAATTTCGGAACTACAAACAACTTTGGAGTCCATTGGAATCACTATTTGTAAACAAAGGAAAGCAATGAGATATCCAATCCTATAGTCCATAAGTTATCATTAGTGTGGTAGAGAGAATAGAACTTAAACCATAACTGGCTGTTGAAAGCCAAGCATCACACAGACCCAGGGAGGACAAGCACACATGATGTGAGGTCATGTTTGCAATAGTTGTTTAATAACCTGTTCATGGTATTTCTCATCCTCTCTCCCTATCCTCTCTTAACTTCTATCTCTCCATCATCCACAATTGACTGTGAGTCTTACATAGGGTTATAAGATTTTTTTTCCAGTATAAGCAAATATCCATGATCTATGGAAGAGATCTCATAGAAATTGTGATAAGGATGCTGAAGCCTAACTCTCCTAAACTGATGACTCTGGCAAGGGTACGGGTGGGGAAGCAGCCACTAGTCTTTAATGGGCTGGCCGCCAGGATGTTGACTATGCTCTAGTCAGTGCGTGGACAACACATATTGATTTTTTTCTCCCTTTCTTTCTCCCTTTCTCCCTTTCTTTCTTTCTTTCTTTCTTTCTTTCTTTCTTTCTTTCTTTCTTTCTTTCTTTCTTTCTTTCTTTCTTTCTTCTTTCTTTCTTTCTTTCTTTCTTTCTTTCTTTCTTTCTTCTTCTCTCTCTCTCTCTCTCTCTCTCTCTCTCTCTCTCTCTCTCTCTCTCTCTCTCTCTTTAATGTTGTAGGTGGAGAGTCCCAAGGATGTTAAGCAAACCAGGAAGAACTGAAAAGTGAGTATATCTGAAGTTTGTGATGTTAAATTCCTAAATAATCATCAAAAGTATTTAAAAAAAAAACAGGTTTTTTAAAAAATAAAATAAATAAATATAACCAAGAAAGTGGAGATCTGTGTAATAAAACACTCAATAAAAAGTATAAGTAATTAGAAGATGGTGATATTCAATATCATAATTAATATAGTTAATATTTTTCAGGGTGGTAATATGACAAAATGTAATTTGTAAAATTACTGAAACCTCCATGAAAATTCCACTTCTGTTCTTTATAGCCAAAGAAAAATGTTCAAATATGAATATGAAAAAGGACAGACTGTGACTAGACATAAAAGTCTTGAGGAACGATAAGGCTGAAGGAAGGTTCATACATATTTTCAAGTTATACTAATGAGCCATAGCAATAAAAATCACTTGGTACTAGCCTTGAACAGTAACAATAGATCTATAGATTAGACTTGAAAAAATTGGACACAAACCAATGATACTCTAGCCATTTGACTTTTAAATTTAAATTTAAATTTAATTTTCATTTTCAGTGCATCCTGACCTTAAACTTCCACCTTTCCCCTACTTCAAAGCACTCTCCTTCTCTAAGATCCTCCCACTTCCACTCACCCTATTACTCACTTATCCTCCCTTCCCTTTTTGAAAAGTGTAGGCCTCCCAGGAACATCCACTAAATACAGCATAAAAATATATAAGACTTGGCACAGAATCTTATGAAGAGATTGGACAAGGAAGACCAGAAGGAAAAGGGGCCCAAGTGTATGCAAAAGTGTCACAAATACCCCTACTCCCACTGTTAGAAGTCCTATAAATACATCATGCTAACATCATAACATACATATATACAGAGGACATAGTACAGACTAATGCAGGTTTCATGATTACCTC
Source organism: Mus minutoides (assembly GCA_902729485.2). Classification (NCBI taxonomy): domain Eukaryota; kingdom Metazoa; phylum Chordata; class Mammalia; order Rodentia; family Muridae; genus Mus; species Mus minutoides. The sequence goes on along the minus strand of LR756416.1, from coordinate 196,111 downwards.
CTCAGTCTTTGAGAATCCCTATGAGCCTTGTTTAGTTGATTCTATGGGCCACATTCTCTTGTTGTTCTTTACCAATCAAAGAAAAATATCAGCAAAAGCATCTCTTCGTTATTTAAAGAAGCAAAGGATAGATTAAAAAGCTATAAAATGCGGAAAGAATGAATGGTAACAACAAATAGATGAAATATATGCAAATTAGTACATTAGTGGCCAACTGGATTCCTTAAAACATTTTCTAATATAATTGATAAAGTGATATAAGGCACACATTTTATTTAGCATGATATACAACCAAATATAGTCCCGTTGCCTACATTAAATGCATAAGAGATCGTTTAATTTTATAGCTGTTTAACTAGAATCATAAAATTAACATTTTAACCCAGATTTGTTTCCCTTCTTTGTTTATGAGTCAAATTTTCTAGCCTAAATTTTATCCTCAACCTACTTCTGTGCTGTTATAGCCTGGAAAAAGGACAAACCAGGAATTCTTGTGCACTGGAAACTTCCTAATATATATATGCAAGTGATCTTAATGAAGTCTCCTAAAAATAGGAAATATGAGGAGCTCCAAATAGATATTTCTTCTAATCAACAAGACTTCCGGTAGCAAGACTGGGTTATATTCTATTGATTTGTTGCCTAGGGAGTAATCTGTACCTCTAGATTCTAGTGTTTTTGGTGCAGAAGGTAATCTGTAATCTACCAGAAGAGAAACAAACAAGTACCCATCTTTGATTTTCTACTGTATCATCAAGAGCTCTGCTGCAATGTACATATGAGTAAAGGTTATATAATTGTCACAGCACAACTGTGTGTTGTTCTAATGCTTCAAACCACTTACATTGTCAGCTTAACACTATATTTACAAAAATTATTATATTAATAATTATCTTTTCACCAGTTATCTACTTTTCTTATGAAGATACTGACAGCATTAATTCTCTTACTTTTAGCACTGTTCTTATTAAAAGCTAAGTCTGTCATAACCCCTGATGCTATGGATTGAATATCTGCATCACTTCAAAATGTATATAAAATTCAAGTTGACCATGGGATGATACTAAAAGACTGGGTTTTCAGGAAATGATAGTAGCAAGAGAGTAGGTAAATTTAATATACTGAAAATTCAAAATAAAAATACATCGGTATGTTTTTTCCAATTTTTATTAGATATTTTCTTAATTTACATTTCAAATACTATTCCGAAAGTCCCCTCCCCCCTCCCCCTCCCTGCTCCCCTGTCCACCCACTCCCACTTCTTGGCCCTAGTGTTCCCCTGTATTGGGGCATAAAAAGATTGCAGTACCAAGGGGCCTCTCTTCCCAATGATGACCGACTAGGCCATCTTCTGCTACATATGGAGCTGGAGACACGAGTTCTGGAGGTTCTTGTTAGTTCATATTGTTGATCCTCTTCTAGGGGTGCAGACCCCTTCTGCTCCTGGGGTTCTATCTCTAGCTTCTCCATTATGGGCCCTGTGTTCCCTCTTATAGATGATTATGATCATCCACTTCTGTACAAGACAGCTATATCAGGGTCCCTTAAGTAGGCACTAGCTGTCCTATACCATAGTGCCTGAGTTTAATGACTGATTATGGGAAAGATCCCCCGTGGTGGGGTAGTCTCTGTAACGTCCATCCTTTTATCTTAGCGCTAAACTTTGTCTCTGTAACTCCTTTCATGGGTATTTTGTTTCCTCTTCACAGGAGGAATGAGGTATCCAATGGCCTGTGCGGTCAGATCAAGAATTGACAAATGGGACCTTATGAAATTACAAAGCTTCTGTAAGGTATGCTTTTATATAATACAAATTATACTCAAGCCTCTTAGGACTGGATTGTGTCTTTAAAAGCAGGATAAACAAAATAAGAGAGACACTAGAGATAATTGTTTTTGTTGTTGCCTTTCTGCTTGAATGTCATTGGAAACTTCTTAAACATTCTAGTTCAGAAACATGTTTGTTTTGGACAGGGAAATGAGGTCTAGGTTCATGTAATTTAAATGAATAGTAAAGACTGAAATGACAAGTATTTTAATATACTCACAGTACACCTCTGAGTAAAGAATTTTGAAGAAAATATATTATCTATTATTTTAGTTCAGCCAAGTCAAGCATGATAAACAAGGAAAACATATCCTTATTCTCTGAACTTCCTGAACACTCTTACTGCCTATGTCAAACTTTTCTTTTATTTCCTCAGATAAAGGGATGAGATGACTGTCAGACCCAAGGTATGTGAGTACATGGCTGAAGCCAGTGCGTATATTCTTTGTTGTAAATTATCCCTAAGCAGAGGGCTGAAAGCTTCTAGCCTCTGTACAATCTAGTCATCCAAGCTGAAGGATTCTATCTGGCTTCTCTCTGCTTCTAACTGAATTGCTCTGCTTGGCTGAATACTACATTCAACAATGTGTTCTGATCTTCTGGCTCCTTCTTATTCTCTGGCTTGTTCTGTCTTCATTTGTGTCTAGCTGTAGAGCTTGTTCTATTGGGCCCTTGCTTTGTAAAACCATCCCACTAAAACTGCCACACATGTATCTTTCCATGAGATGCTTTAAAGTAGTCTCTTCGTCCTCTCTGTTCTCTAAGGAGTTGGGCATATCCTATCTATGACTGAGTCTTTCAACTCTTTCTGTGATTCATCACTTTCTCTGTCCCTACTTTCAAAAATGGCTGTTTTGTCCTACAAACTATTTTTTCCTTAAAGATGTATACTAATGTTTGTCTCTGTTCCAGCAGGAGGGATGAAAGGTGTGTCATGTCTGTATTCTGCCCAATCACATAGACCTAGGGCTTTGGATGTGATCCCTTGTCAAACCAGCCTTGTTGCTGGATTAACACTCCTGTTCAGTTGAAAGTTTTATGGTACATCAGTACCTTTTTCTCTCGACTGGGGATCCTGTCTAGCTATAAGAGATGGCCTCTTCACGTTCCATGTCCCCAATGGAATAAGTCACAGCTAAGGTCACCCCCATTGATTCTATGCTGCCTCCCTTGTCCCAGGCCATGTCTCCTCCTAGAGATGTCCCCTACCTCCTCAACTCTGTCATTTGCAGATTTCTATTCTTTTTCATGGCTTTTTAGCCATGTCTCCTATCCTTCTGCTAACTTCTATCGGGATTGAATTCCAAGGGCACAGAACAAAACAGAATATGTAATTAACTTGGCATTAGGAAGATTCCTAGTAATGGCAGAAACATATGTGGAAGTTTCCTGATACTGGCAGGCTAGCCAGGTAACAGTTATGTAGGCCTTCATATTTTACCTAGGCCTCAATATTTTACCTAGGCGTTAACATTCTATCTAGGTCTTTATAATTTCCCTAGGTTTTCATAGATCAGACTTTTACTAATTTTGATGGAACTCATAGTCTTTCATCACCTGGGGAACTGTAGACAACCTCTTCCTCAGTGTAACAGATTCTGTAACTTCTAGCAGCCATTAGACAGCTTGATCTAATTCATTCATTTTTCTATATAATGCAGTGTCTTTAAGGAGCTATTATTCCTATGTCATTGGCATTCAAAAAATTGAAGGCAATAAGCTGTTAACCAGTATATTTATGGAACTTATTTGGCTTTTCTGTACATTGTGTATCTCTTTTATGGTAAGATTAGATCTTTAAATAACTGACTGGCCTGTTGGATTGTATGGACTACCTGTAACATGTTTAAAGTTATGATATGCAAACAAACAAAAAGAAAAGCATTTCTTTTTAAAGGAAATATTTGTGGGTGTATTATCAGTATTAATTTCTCTATAGCATGTATCAGATCTCCCATACTTGATTTACATTTCTTTAGATGCTCTGTGGCTGGCTGATAGAAAATGCCTGGCTCATGGTTTTTGTTGCTAAAGTAGAGAGCATTTAAAGGATTATCTCCTAGGGAGTTTCCCATTGGGAAGGGATTACCTTGTATAGCTTTTGCTGATCTGCATTCATTAGTCCAGTGCCTATCCTTACCACATCTTTTAACAAAGTCTCTAGGAATGCATTATCTATAATCCCTTTTTAAATGACATCATGTCCCACAGTTAAAACAATGAACATTTTGTCATTTAGGATTTTTGGTCATTGCTTGTCTAATTACATAGTCATTAGGGTCAACATCAATGGCATTTGCAATCCATGGGTTCTGATAAAAACATTTTTATTAAATATTTTCTTTATTTACATTTCAAATGTTATCCCTTTTCCTCCAACCCCTATCCCCTCCCCCTCTCCCTGCTCAGCCACCCACTCCTGCTTCCTAGCTCTGGCATTTCCCTACACTGGGACATAGAGCCTTCACAGGTCCAAGGGGCTCTCTTCCCATTGATGTTCAACAAGGCCATCCTCTGCTACACAGGCAGCTGGAGCCATGAGTCCCACCATGTGTACTTTTTGGTTGGTGATTTAGTCCTAGGGAGCTCTGGGGGTACTGGTTAGTTCATATTGTTGTTCCTCATAGGGGGCTGTAACCCCTTTAGCTCCTTGGGTACTTTCTCTAGCTCCTTCATGAGAGATCCTATGCTCAGTCTAATGGATGTCTGTGAGCATCCACTTCTGAATTTGTCAGGCACTGGCATAGCCTCTCAGAGGACAACTATATCAGGCTCCTGTCAGCAAGCATTTGTTGGCATTCACAATAGTGTCTGGGTTTTGTGATTGTATATGGGATGGATCCCCAGGTGGGGCAGTCTCTGGATGGTCATTCTTTCAGGCTCTGCTCCACACTTTGTCTCTGTAACTCCTTCCATCAGTATTTTGTTCCCACTCTTTTTTTTTTTTTTCTTCTTTTTTCTTTTATTAGATATTTTCTTCATTTACATTTCAAATGCTATCCTGAAAGTACCCTATACTCTCCCCCCCCACTACTCCCCTACCCACCAACTCCCACTTCTTGGCCCTGGCATTCCCCTTTACTGGGGAATATAAAGTTTGCAAGACCAAGGGGCCTCTTTTCCCAATGATGGCCAGGATCAAAGTTTCCACACTTTGGTCTTCCTTTTTCTTGAGTTTCATTAAAAATTATAATGCAACTCTATCTGATATTGTCATGTTTTTAGTGTATGTTAATCTAGATAATAAGTAAATAAATGTCCCTTTGGTGCTTTGTATAATCTTTGTGAATAACAGATACAGTTTTCCTTGTCCTCCACCTTATCCATGGGTCTTAGAGCTAGTAAAGTACATGGTATACTAATTGAGTCATCAAACTGCACCTGTTTGTAAATCAACATATTGGCCTTCATGGAACAATTGATCATTTATAATATTAACACCTTTAAACATACTATCATTTTTCCTAATTGCAAATTTTGCCTCTGCAGCTTCCTGACAGATGACTCCTTTCCTCTGGCATGTTTCTGTCAGATGTCTTCTACTTTCTGTAACATTGGTGGGATTTCTTCTTTTCCAATCATATTGGGTTACAGATCCAGCCAGCCAGAGTTCAGGATGAATTAGAATTCATGAGTATATTCAGCTGTGATTCTTAGAGTCTGAAATATTTTCGGCCTAGGTTAGCATATGGAGGCTGAAAGATGAAGCCATCAAGGGCTAGGCTTACAGAAGGGGAGATTTTGCAGAAGCTAGAAGCTTCCAGGCCTAGGCCTATTGATAGTCATATAGAAATGTTCAGAGCTCATCTCTAGACATGAATTCATAAAGGTTGTATGTGGCTCTTATTTCATCCCATAATTACAGGAAATGAAATCAAACTGTACAGTAAAAGAACAAATTTATTGTTTTATAAGGATAGTTTAGAATTTCACTGTATGCCCTGAAAACAAATAAAAAGCTGTGCCAACAATAAAATCAAGACTCAAATTTAAAAGTGGGACAGAATAGGGTCAAAGAGCAAACAATCATCAACACATGGTTGATTAAAAGAGTCATGGTTGTCCTGATCAGAAACCCAGTGTCATAAGTCTCTGAAGGAAACATGTTTAAGATTATGAAACTAACTGGTATGACCATAGCCACTTAGAGAGGAAAAGGGTTCATTGGCTTAAACTTTTATATCACTTTTCATTATGCAAGAAGTCGGGACATAAATTCAACTAGGGCAAGAATCAGGGGCAGATACAGAAGACATGTAAAGAATGCAAGAGTGCTGCTTACTGGCTTGCTCATCATGGGTTGTCCAGCCTACTTTATTATAGAGCCCCAAACCACAAGACCAGGTATGGTACCACACATTATAGGCAGCATCCACAGACACACCCTGTCTCATCAGTCACTAGGAGAATGCCTTGGAGACTGATTTTTGAAGGCATCTTTTCAACTGAGGCTCTCTCCTTTTAAACAACTCAAGTTGTTTCAGATTGACATAAAACTGGCAAAAACAGATGAGTAAATTCTGCATTGTAACTGACAGACTGTTGAAAATACATGTAGACTACAGTGGATTAAAACACCTTATATCTTGCCTTATTTCTGGTACCTCTTCACAGGAAAAATTGAAACAAATGCCATGGAACCATTTTCCTAAGATAGGATAATTAGTCATGAAATATTAGCAACAATTCTGTTCTTTACTATAAAGACTCTTTTTAGGCCAATCTACTTATCCACCTGGAATCTGCTGGGATTTTGTGATAGTTTGACTTACCACATAATATCTGTTCTAGGTACATTTAACTTTTTTCTTATTGAAGAGAATAAATGTACTGCTCTAATTCACCCATTTATCTTCCATCATTATAGCATGGTTTTACTGTTAATTTTGATAATGATATGATTAATTTTAATGGTAATGAATTTTGATTAATGATATGATTTTCTTGAGATACTTTGAAATGCTTTTGGGTACATCAATTAAGATATTCCAGGGACAATAATATAAGCACAGAAGCCACATCCATAGGTACAATGTGATCCATTTGTCTTCTGATGTAAGAAAAGAGTATATACTATGAAAAGCTTATATATCCACCTAGCTTCTTGGTTACCACAGGTGTAAAGATTTACTCTAATACACAAGCCATCATTATAGGTGAGTTCTTGAAGAGATGATAAAAACATGTTTGTTTGTTTGTTTGTTTTTCGGTTACTTTTTTTGTTCAGTCATTTCATCTCATAAATATAAGGGGAGAATTTATCATGAAGACTGACACCTGACCTGAAGTTATTTATTGCTAACTTGGTCACAATAATTAAATGTATTAAAAGGTGGTTTTGGGGGAGAAATTGGAAAGTATACAGCTATAGAAGATAAAGAACCTTGACTGCTGTTTTGGTAGTTCAGTGGGAGAGTCAAGTATGAGATCAGAAGATAAGAATGGCAATAGTAATATGGCTGTAGTGGGTTTTTCAATCATTTTTTTTTTCCAATGAATACAAGAGATCTACTAGGAACTGAAAACTAGAAACCATGTTGTATACAAAATGCAACTAATGAATCCAAGATACTGTTTTAGCAAGAGGAGATGAGAAAAAGATCAACAATATATTTTAATTTTTATTCTGTGAAACAAATTCAGTAAAATAGAATATAAATATATTTTTCAATAAAACTTTAGAGTTATAAAAATAGGCAGAAAATTAAAAGAAGAATGAGATTATGTCACTCACAAAACAAATAAATAAATGAATAAATAAAAAAGAGAAAGAAATAACCAAATTATAAGGCACAAAGGTAGAAATCTAGAACATGATATAGCATCACCAATAAATTAATAGTTGAATATAAAACAGCAGAGGCATGAAACATGAAAGGAAGGATTTTAAGACTCCAGTTAAGACTTGTGAATGCCAACAAATGCTTGCTGACAGAAACTTGTTATAGCTGTCTCCTGAGAGACTATACGGGTTCCTGACAAATACAGAGGTGGATGCTCAACTCCTTGAACCAAATTGTAATACCTGTGCAAGTGCCTGCCTAAAGAAGGTATTGAGATGACAAACAACAATAAAAACAAAACAACCAAAACAAAAAAACAGTATGGAAATATTTTCACCAGCATGTGTCATGGAATCCCCATTTCAAGTAATATTTTCTAACTGTAAACCTGTTATAACGATCAAAATAGAAACCACTGATATCAACACATGTCATTAAATATATTGGAAATGAGATACACAGTTTTACTAGTGGTATATATAATATTAAGAAAAAATATGTATAGTAACTGTCAATGTTTTTTTTTTTTTTTTTTTTTTTTTTTTTTTTTAATAAGCAGAGTATTCATATGATTCACTGATTGCTGGTGTTTGGCTTTACCTAAAAGGCTGCAGCTCATCTCCACATCAACCCCCAATATGTGCTAATAACAGTTTTACTCACAGTTGTAAATGTCTGGAAGCAGCCAGATGTCTCTCAGTTAACTGGTGACTAAGTAATCAGCAGTCCATCTAAATAAAGTAATATTAAACAATACTGTAAAAAAATGAGCTGTCCATTCTTCAAATGATATGTAGGACACTAAATTCATATAAGAAAATGAAAAGAACCCGATTTTGGAAAAAAAAATATGTACTCTATACTTCCAAATTTATGGCTCTCTGGAAAATGTTAAACTGCCATTGGTTATCAGAGCTTTAGGAGAATAGCATGTTAAATAAAAAACAGGAATTTCATGATTGGTAAAGTGTGCTGTGTGAAAATCCAAGGGTAAATATATTTCATTAAATATCAATCCAAAGCCTCAGAATAGACAGTTATAAAAGTAATATTGTTTGTATGATAATGTGTTAAATTTTATTCAGTAATCACAGCAGACACACTACTCTTAGGAAATATTAGAATAATTAAGGAGACAATAAATATTTGGGGAAATGTGTCAATATTTTGAGTTTTGAAACAATTTTTATTCAATTTTACAGGACACTTAAATTTCCCACTGACTAAATTTATTGATTTTTGACAATTAAAAGAGAGATGTGTTATATTTAATATATATGCTTTTCAATATGTAAAAATTGAAAATATGTAGTAGATGTTTATGTACACAAATACATTTTTGTTTGCATATATATAGATATATATGTACATTTGTGAATTAATGTAGTTTAATTTCAGAATCTGTTACCTATGTTTAACCCTTATATGTGCATCTGAGTTAATGTGGTAAAATGCATTTACTCAAAATAATATACATAAAAAATGATCAGAAATTTGTCTTAAAATCATATTTTATTTTTGCTATCTTGTTTATTTACATGAACTAAAATTGATAAAACATTTAGTAAATGATAAAGAGTTTGCTCATTCATCTTTCACTGAATAGCTGTATGTTCTATAACATTTGGTCAGTGTGCTTGGACTGTCATAACAGCTATGTTATAGAGCCTCACTAATAGTTGTAATTGTCAAGATAAACTCTGAATTCTCTTCTTTTGTACAATCTTCTGAATGATGTTCAACACTGTTCATTTTTATCAGAGGTTTAATTTAGTACTAATTTGATGAATCAACATTTTCAATGTTTTTCTTTAATTATATTGTCAAACAGTATTTTATAATACTTGTCTAGAATATTGTCAATGGCTTTTCATTTACCCAAGACATGAACTGTAATAGGAAATTAACCAATGCTTAGGGTTTTCATTATCAAACAAGATTTTCTGTATTGAGACTTTTAATGGTTCTGCCTTAGATTACAATATTGCAATTAACCTAAGTCATTTTACATTCTATTCAGTTGCCAGTTAAAATATTTGAAACTTTTTTTTAAATGTTCTGTTTTACAATCAGATACCATATGTGAAGGAACATACTCAATTTGGTAAAACCTGGTTGATTACAATTCAAGTCAATTTAGTTCTCACTAATTGCTTTAAACTATTCTACAATAAAAAGGCTTTAAACATAAGTCTAAAAACATGTTTAATGTGAACAGTTAAAATGAAATTTCAGTATAAGGTATATGTCTACACTTTAATCCAGAAATAATGATTCCCGGATATTTGCAAGCATCAAATGTAATTAACCCTTAAGTATAGTCTCAAATTTGAAGAAAAGAATTATAGGAAAGTTATGATTAGAAAAAGTAAATCAAAGCTAATGAAGTAACATTAGCACTTTTATGCTGTAGGTTCTAATTAGAAAGTCTGTTAATGAAATTGGGACATTTACTTAATTGCTCTGAACAATTATTTTCAAATTAAGCATGGCAATTAAATAGCATGATTAAGCTTAGAATAGACAATTAAGGTAGTGGTATGTTAACTGTTTTGCATGCTGTATTAATGTATGGCAGTTTTAAATGCTGAGTGTCTACTGATTAAAAACTACAAATGACAGGCAGTATGAAATGAAATAGAATACAAATGTCATGCAGCATTTCTGGCTCTCAATGACTTATGCAAAGAAGTTTTCTATTGTCTTAAGTAATTGTTTTGCTAAGTAACTTATAACTACTGGAACCCAAAGCAAAAACATGCCCTACTTAACTTAAATAAGGGTTTTCTTCCCATTAATTTCAAGTTTCTTGAATTATAACACATTTATTAGCTGAGTTGCAGTTATTTACTGAGTACTGTCTGGTGTTCTCTCTTCAATCCCTTCACAAACAAAAAGCAAAGCAATGGAAATTTTTAACATCTAGAATATTGTTCATTGGCAAGTGTCTTAGTCAGGGTTTCTATTCCTGCACAAACACCATGACCAAGAAGCAAGTTGGGGAGGAAAGGGTTTATTTGGCTTACACTTCCACATTGCTGTTCATCACCAAAGGAAGTCAGGACTGGAACTCAAGCAGGTCAGAAAGCAGGAGCTGATGCAGAGGCCATGGAGGGATGTTCTTTACTGGCTTGCTTCCCCTGGCTTGCTCAGCCTGCTCTCTTATAGAACCAGAGACTGCCAGCCCAGAGATGGTCCCACCCACCAGGGGCTCTTGATCACTAATTGAGAAAATGCCTCACAGCTAGATCTCATGGAGGCATTTCCCCAACTGAAGCTCCGTTCTCTGTGATAACTCCAGCTGTGTCAAGTTGACACAAACCTAGCCAGTACAGCAAGGAAGAAACTAGAAAATAAATTTACTAGGACATAATTCATCTTGTATAAAAGATGGCTTCCTCTTTTTATGTTCACTAGTATGGGGCATTGTAATTAAAATGATTTTTAATAACCTTGGGTGTTTCTCATTTCTTTTTTTTTGTGTGTGTGTCTCATTTCTGTTGCTGAATTTAAACACATACACTAAATTCTTAGTTGAAATTCAATTAGCTTTCCATTCTGAAGTTTTCTTCTGCCTTCTCTTTCACAGCAAATCCATTTCTTTCCAAGTACTGTTCCTCATTTTACATTCCAAAATCTTGACAAGGGGATGGATACATAATCTAGGCTTTTATTACATTAAATCAAGTAAAAGAGGGAATAGGTCTTTTCTAATGTTAACGTCTTTTTCACTCTTTTTAAATTAATAATATTATTTGTTCACATTTCAAATGCCATCCCCCTTCCACGTCTCGACTCCATGAACTCTCCTAACCCATCTGACTCCGCTTTGCATCTAAGAGGATGTTCCCTGACTCAGTCATTCACCTCTTAATCTTATCAAAAGTAGCAACTAAATATTAATAGTCTTACTTTTTTGTTTCTGAGAATAAAATGTTATTTTGTAGTTTAGGAAGATCTTAAGTACAAGTTAGTGATGTCTACCTATACAAATGTAACCAATAAAACCTTTGTCTTCTATTATCACTATATATAATCTAGCAACTCCTGAGACTACATAATTACAAATATCTGGGATTTAATTACATACTGCTGGAAGGGAGGGAGGGATTGAGATTTCCATCACTTCTGGTGACCTTCTATAGCTCACATTCTGTGAGGAATTCGATGAAGTTTCCATCTTCATTGTCTATTGCCAATATACAGTCATTCTGATAAGGAAGGTAATGACTGTTAATTCTAGAAAGAGAATATTATGAACAAACATCTGATGAAAAACTAGTGATGTTGATATAAGATGAGATGATAATTTTGTATCTGTTCAATAGTTTCTTTTTTCTGTTTTCATGCATGCTATAGATCAAATATCTTACAAAATAATTATTTTTATATATACCTCTCAATAAATTTATAACATTTTTTACCTTTTACAAAACATCTGTATTGAATATTTTAATATGAAATATTGTGTAATGTAACACCACTTAAAATATCTTTTTAACTAGTTTTTGACATTATAGTAAAAATTTATTTCCCTCTACTTCACAAACACATCTTCCTATATACTCTTAAATCTTTTATGTACATCACTGCAAAAATGCAGGACAGTATTACTACCAAACAATATATTTCATTCTGAATTAGTAATTATTTTTCAAAATACCTCTAATATATTTGAGACATAATACATGGGTATGATCACAGCATTTGGAATGTAGATACAGAGCTATTTATAACTCAAAGCATCATCCTCTTCAGATATATATATATATATATATATATATATATATATATATATATATATATATCACAGCTTACAAATATATATATATATATATATATATATATATATATATATATGTCACAAACATCCAACTCATTAACTAATCTAGCTTATATATAAATACTTGCTGAAAATTATAAAAGTTTCTAACAAAATATATTCCTTGATAATACTTTTGGCAAAGTTTATTAAATATGAAACCAAAATCAAAGATAATAAATTAAAAAAAAACAACTGAGAGGATATGAATTATCAAGAGCTTGCACAGGTAATTAAAATGATGTGATGAAGATAGGCTGTGTTGTTTGAGAAAATATGTTATATAATTGAAGAAAAATATAAAAATATGAGTCATATGTTCAGATGAATAGGAAAAAACCCTCCTGAAAATGAAACAAAAGTTTGACCACAAATGTCAGTGTTAGTGTCACTTGTCAGGATGTATATTGTCCCAGGTTTGGTCTGGAGCACTACAATGAGTGAATTAATTTGTTTTCTGGACTTCGTGTGATTATCTTTACATATACATCATTCTCTGATGTTTTCAAGCATTTGTTAAGGTGCTGCAAATGCTTTCTAATACCTCTAATTTTGTACAAGATCACTGTACTTTTCTGCTTTATCAGCTAAAGGTTGGCATACTCTATAATTAACGTTTGGCCATTTTCACATGCATTAGCATAATTTTTCTGACCTCTGATCTTATCCAGTTGCTCAAAATATTTTATGGACAGATCTAGACAGACTTTGACAGAATCCTTCAAATCGTCATGTGTAATTGTGAACCAAGAATGGGACCTGGCTCATTCTTCATTTTGGACTGTTAAAATCCTTATGAGACTTTAAAAGTATTTCTTCTTTCATTTTTGAGGATGTACTTCATAATTGTCAATAAGAGTCTCCCTGCTGTGTACTAGCACATCAAACCTCATGGTTTTATTTATTTCAATTTAGAATACCTTTGTCAATTTTTTTTCATTTTTTTATTCTTATTTGTCTCTTAGAAAGATGTTTGAAACTTCCATTCATTATGAAAAACACCGGTACTTTTCTTTCTGTACCTGAACTCTTTCACACAATACAATGATCTCTCACAATGGATATCAATATTTTCATAAACCTCAGATATTTTGTGGAGTTGTATTTTCAGGTTTTGTGTTCCATAATAATATCCACGATTGGAGTTTTTACACACACACACACACACACACACACACACACACACACACACATTAGAGCACAGAAACGTATTTTCCATCCATCTTTTCACTGGTGATTTATTTTTACATTTTTTTTAGAAATAGACAGTCCTTACAGAGGCTGTCATATTGTTAGAGAAAGTAACTCACTATTTTCTTAATTTTCATTTCTCAATAAGTAATTGATAAGCATTTTTCTAATATGTTTGCCATTTATTTACATTATTCAATAAATATCTATCCCAATATATTTGTACTCTTTAAATTGGTTTCCAAATAATTTTAGTTCTTTAAATATCTCATATACTAACTCCTTATTAAATATATATTTTGTAAATATTTCCATGTCATAAGTGTTTTCTTCATTTTAGTCATTATTTTATTTATTGTGTAAATTTTTTAGATTGCTACGACAATTTGCATGCCTCTTTGCAAAGGCATATTTACAAAAACTACATAAATCAGTCTAAAAGAAATTTATATTATACTTTGCTTTGTTTACTCTATCTTCAAAATCTACAGTGAAGCTGTATCAATAAAATAACATACTACTGATATAAAAATATATAAACCAAAAGAGCCAAATTAATTTCAGTAATCCAAATAACTTTGTCATGAGATTTATGAGTATTCCAAGAAGTAACAACAAAAAATGTTTTCAATTGTGTTTGAAAAACTGTACACACACACACACACACACACACACACACACAAATCAAGTTTTATGAAACACTATGTGTAACAGATTGTTAGATTTAAAATTATGACAACTGTTCAGATAATTAAATCACCAATAGGTTGTATTATAGACAGTCACCTAAAAGGAAACAAAACTACATTCTAAAATATCCCCTAGAGACGAAAAAGATATCTCTTTAAGACATTTCACAAAAGCAGCAAAAACTGTTATTTGTTGGCACAAGAATACAAGCAGCCATGTTGAAAACTTTCATTGGAGAAGAAAATTCTTCAGGAAGGAAGAGCCATCACCCTTAAAATGTGAATAACTTTTATTTCTTGTTCTGTGCCTATGTAAAAGAGGGCCATGAGATGAAGATGAGAAACACCACATTGCCATACTGAAATTTTAGCCTTACCAGGCATAGCTGTGTACCAGCCAAGACAAGCTTAGAATCTAGTGCACTAGAATCTGTTCTGTACTACATTGTACTCTAAGTTAACCTTCTAAGGTTTTCTGGATAGCAAAGAAAAGAAGGTCAGTTTTCTTATGCAATAAAAGTCTGACATAAATACTATTTGCATGTATGATTCCAGATAGGATTTAAGGAGTAAGTATGCATTCAAGTCCCTGGCCCATTCTGTGGTCTAAATAAAAGCAGAGCCGTATAATAATTTATAACTGCTTTGTGCTTGATAACATTTGCTTCTGTGTCTTAATAATTCTAATTGGGAGAGCAAGTAATAACAGTGTTTCTTTTAGTTACATAAGAAAATGAACACAGCTTCTTTAAATCATTTATAATGCACTTTGAAGACATTTGGCTATGAAAAAAAAAGTTAAGTGGGAAATTATTTTTGTTCTTGTGAGCTTCCTGGAGTCTTCCAAAGCAAGCACATGCTAAACATGGCCCAGTGCAAACTGTGAAGTAGGCAAAGCTGCTCCTTTAGTTTCCAGGCCTCCACATCACACCACCATATTTTTGGCTTTTTATATAGCTATATTTCCATTAATTTGCATAATTTAAATGCACACATAAATATGATAAAGATATAGATATTTTATTGCAATCTTATTTAGCTCTTTTAGATTTTTCAATCAGCCTTTTAATTCCCATTTCTTTGACAAATTGATAAAGTTACTTTATTTTTCACAGCCTCCTTTCTTTGCCAGCACTCATAGAATTCGTAGTTCCCTTCCTGCCACAGAAAAATATATAACTATTCTATATTGTTAGAAATATCTTCAAAGTAAGCTTAATCCATCTTCTTAGAATTCCAGTTACATATAAGTATAATCATGAATATAAAGATATATACTTTCATCACAGATAATTTGATGAAAAAAATATTCGTAACACTTTTGTACTTGCCTTCCATTCTTATTATTAATTGTCATAATTCTTCTAAAAGGTAGACATTGCTTTTGTCCAGATTTGTCTCTTAGTCCACATGCAGATTTCATGAATTGGACTTGTCAGAGTATTGAGCAGGACGAGTTGTTAGGATGTTTTATGATGTTTCACATGCTGTGTTTCTAGTATAAAAGGGGGATGCTGCTGTTGGCAAGTGGCTGTTGTCAGAAGAGCATCAAAAGCTTATCAGTCTAACAGCAATGGTGTATGTTCTCATTAGACAATTTTTACTGAATTGATGTAGTGTGTGGTTTCTTGTGGCTATGCTACAGTCTTTAAAGTCATGGGTTTCTATTACATCATTATGTCAACAACACCCATCAGAACTTTATATTTGTCTACCTGAGGTAGCAATATCAAATCTGAGATATTAGAATGTAGTGTGTTCTGTCAGTTCAATTTTTTTTTTCAATTCCTATTCCAAATATTTAAAAAGCATGTGATTGTTGAGCATGGTGTGGCATGCCGACTGATGAAATAGTTCTAAAAATGTTAGGGAAATAACCAGCTACTTTCTGCTTGAATTTAAAGCATTGCCAGAAGATGGAAGATATAACTTGTGACATTAATTTGATCAAATCTACAGGTAACTCTGTCATTAGGGAAAGGCAAATATTATTCTCTTAAATAGGCATGGAACTAAACTGCATCCTAAGTTCTTTGTAAAAACATAGGGAAGCAAATTTTCCAACCATCAACTGTTCTAGATAATTACCTTTCATACATTGTCCCAAAAGCACCACAATGAATCAGTGGGTTCAAATAACATCAATGCCCTTGCATAACTGTGATTCAATTAAAATCACTTAGTTTCATCATAGTTCATTTTATTATTTGGTAGAATGAAGGATAATTTTTAATAGTACTCTATTCTATTTCTATCTTCAAATGATCTCCAATAAAGACCCAAATGATATTTTTTTTTCATTTTAGCGGTATGAGTAAACATTATTTCAATAAAGAAAAAACATCAATTTAATGTATATATAGAATTAATATTTCTTTAAGAAGTGATTTCTTCAAAATGAGATATATTATTACCAATAAAGTTCATTTGAAAATGGCAATTCAAAATATAAAATATAATACTATATGCATTAGATCATAATGTAAACAGATTAATCTAAACAAACTAGAGATGATATAACATAAACAAATATACATGCAAGACTTTTCTAACAAAATGCAATGCTAGCACATCTCTCATTAAAAACAGTAATGATTTACTTAAAATAGTTATTACTCTATCTGCTGCTTTTAATTTAATTCTAAGTAACATATTTTACTTAGCGTTTTCAGTTTATAATAACTTATTTTCTATGTAATAATATAATTTTTTAATTTTAAATTCATCCCATGAAAAGCAGATTCCAGCAAGAACTATGTGGCCTGTCTTCTCAAGAATGCAGGCTAAGATGAATAATATAAATAACCCTAAAACACAGTTACTTGGACCAAGATATTTAGAATAGAATTATTAAAAAACAAAACAGAACAAAACAAACAAACAAACAAAGAAAATCAGCCAAGCAGAGGCAGAGGAAAGGAATGTTAGTCCTCAAAGACCAATTTATTCTTTAGGGAGTGGATGGGTGGGTGGGAGAACACCCTCATAGAAGCAGGGGGAGGGGGATAGGATAGAGGGTTTTTGGACAGGAAACCAGGAAAGGGATAACCTTTGAAATGTAAATAAATAAAATGTATAATATAAAAAGAAAAAAAATTAAAAAAAAAAACTGACAGGAAGCAACAAGTACTGTTCCTTAATATCGCTTAATATCAATGGCCTCAATTCTCCCATAAAGAGACATAGATTGTCAGACTGGCTACACAAACAGGACCTGACATTTTGCTGTCTACAGGAAACACACCTCAGGAAAAATGACAGACACTACCTCAGAGTGAAAGGCTGGAAAACAATATTCCAAGCAAATGGCCCGAAGAAAAAAGCTGGGGTAGCCATTCTAATATCGAATAAAATAGACTTTCAACCCAAAATTATCAAAAGAGACAAAGAGGGGCACTTCATACTCATCAAAGGCAAATTCTTCCAAGAGGAACTTTCAATTCTGAATATCTATG
>LR756416.1:166253-177091 GCA_902729485.2 Mus minutoides | reverse complement strand
GGATGCTCACAGTTAGCTATTAGTTGGAACACAGGACTCCCAAGGTAGGAGCTAGAGAAAGTACCCAAGGAGCGGAAGGGGTCTTCAACCCTCTAGGTGTAAGAACAACATGAACTAACTAGTTCCCCCTGCGCTCATGTCTCTAGCTGCATATATGGAAGAAGATGGCCTAGTTGGCCATCATTGGGAGGAGAGACCCTTTGGTTATACAGACTCTATATGCCCCAGAACAGGGGAATGCCAGGGCCATTACGCGGGAGGGGGTGGGTGGGGGAGCAGGGCGGGGATGCGGGAGGGTAAGGGAAAATTTCTGGATAACATGTGAAATGTAAAGGAAGAAAATATCTAATAAAGAGAAAAAAAAAAAAAACAACATTTTGTCACCAATAAAACATGACTGGAGAGACAGAGAGAGACAGATAGGCAGACACACAGAGAACAAAGAAACAAATTCAAAAAACTTTTATCTTGATTATGTTATTTATTTACAATGTAAATGTTGTCTCAAACCTGGTCTCCCCTCCGCAAAACCTCCATGCTATCTCCCCTCCCCTGTTCCTCTAAGAGGGTGCTTTCCCACCCACCTACCTACTTCGGCCTCATCCCTCTAGCATCCTCCTTTAATTGGGGCAACAATCCTCCACAGGACCAAGGGCCTCCCCTCCTATTGAAGTCACATAAAGCAGTCTTCTGCTACATATGGAACTGTAGCCAAGCACCCACCCATGTATACTCTCAGGTTGATGGTTTAGTTCCTGGGTGCTTTGAGAGATCAGATTAGTTGATATTGTTGTTCTTGCAATGGGGCTGCCATTCCCTTCAGCGGGATCCCTGGGGTCAAGCCTATGGCTGACTGATATTATGTGCATCTGTCTCAGACGCAGGAAGAGCCTCTCAGAGGACAGCCATACTAGGCTTCTGCCAGCAAGCATGTTTTGGCATCAGCAATAGTGCCTGCATTTGGTGCCTGAGGATGAGTTGTATCACACTGTGGGGCAGTCTCTGGATGGCCTTTCCATATCTTTGCTCCATTATTTTTGTCCCCGAGTTTCCTTTAGACAGGAACAGTTCTGCATTAAGAAGTAAATTTTATCTTCAGAAGCTTTTACTTAGCATGAATAGTCAAATAAACAGAACCAGAGAATTTCCAGTGACACATTCATCCTTCACACTGAATCGAGCTCTAATGATCTTAATTCTTTCTGCTGGAATCCTCATGTTCATTATCTGATGACTAAACCATCTTCACATGGTGCCACTTCTCATGGACTGGTTTCCATCATCATAGCCACTCCTTTACTGAGGCAATGAGTAAAATTCCTTCATCAAGCAGATTACCCAATGGCCCATATTCAATAATATTTTCTGTTTTGTTTTTAATCCTGGATAGGAGATCTCTCTCTCTCTCTCTCTCTCTCTCTCTCTCTCTCTCACACACACACACACACACACACACACACACACAGAAACACAGAGAAAGAGAGAGAGAAGAAGACAGGAGAAACAGCGGAAAGCACAGAGAGACAAAGAGACAGACTATAGAGACTGTGCATACATTTGAGAATGATAGATGTTCATGCAAATGCAAATTTAAATCGAAAGAGAAAATAGCACTTCCTATTGAACATAATGTAGAAGACATCACTTCACAAGTGCTATATTTACTTCAGAAAAATCACAAGTTTAGGTTCTATTTCATGTCTTTCATATGTAGACAACACTTTTCAAAAGCTATATGAGATTGTATAAGTTTCAAGACTTAAGAATATCATTCTGAAAGACAAAGAACCTTATACTCTTATTTCTAAGAATCTTAATTGGGGTCTCTAATGCTTCAGTGAACCATCACTGCAAAAGTCACATTTTAAAGGAAAGGGTTTTATTTAGCTTACATTTCTATATAATAGCTCTTTATTGAAGGGTGTCAGGGCAGGAAATCAAACTAGGTAGGAACTTGGAGGCAGGGTTTGATGCTAAGGCTGTGAAATCATGCTATTTACTGTCAGGCTCCTCAAAGACTCTTCAGTCTGCATTCTTAGAGAATCCAGTACCACCTGCCTAGGTGTGGCACCATCAATAGTGTCCAAGGTATTCCCACATCAATCACTAAACTGCCTTACAGAATTGCCTACAGGACATAAGACTGATGAGAAAGTGGGGAAAACCCTCGAAGATATGGGCACAGGGGAAAAATTCCTAAACAGAATAGTAATGGCTTGTGCTGTAAGATCAAGAATTGACAAATGGGACCTTAAAAAATTGCAAAGCTTCTACAAGACAAAAGACACTGTCAATAAGACAAAAAGGACACCAACAGATTGGGAAAGGATGATTACCAATCCTAAATCTGATAGGGGAATAATATCTACTATCTACAAAGAGCTCAAGAAGCTGGACTCCAGAAAAGCAAATAACCTCATTAAAAATGGGGTATAGAGCTAAACAAAGAATTTTCAACTGAGGAATTCCAAATGGCTGAGAAATACCTGAAAAAATATTCAACATCCTTAATCATCAGGGAAATACAAACCAAAACAACATTGAGATTCCACCTCACACCAGTCAGAATGGCTAAGATCAAACATTCAGGTGACAGCAGATGCTGGTGAAGATGTGGAGAAAGAGGAACACTCCTCCATTGCTGACGGGATTGCAAGCTTGTACAACCATTCTGGAAGTCAGTCTGACAATTCCTCAGAAAATTGGACATAGTACTACCAGGGGATCCAACAATACTGACAAAAGACTGACAATTTTATGGTCACTTTTTTTTTTTCAACTGTTCTTTCCTAATTTCAAATGACTGTAGCTTGTGTCAAGTTTATACAAACATTATCCAGCATACTGGGATTCGTAAGGTCCCAGAAAAAAATCTCAGATAAAAATAATGGTTTTGGGGATTTGATTTTTTTTGCAGACATGTTCACCAACCAAACCACCTTTATGACTCTGTCTTGGCAGTTTTAAAGAGTCTACCCGTAATTTAAATTATGTAATATTTTTAAATTTTGAGAATATAGTATAATTAAAGTATTTTCTTCCATTTCATCCATTCAAACCCTCCCATATATTCCTCTTAGCTATTCTTCAAATTCATTGCCTGATTTCATTGTGTATATGTATATGCATGTGTGTGTGTGTGTGTGTGTGTGTGTGTGTGTGTGTGTGTGTGTGTCTATTTGTGTATCTATATAGGTTGTTCAGTCTGTACAATGTTACTTATATGAATGAATTCAAGGTTGCCCATTTAGGTCTGACACCTCCTCTTCTCCAAATTTTCCTCAGTTGTCTTTATGTTTTGTTTTGATGACTCCTGTTTTTTTTTCTCTTGGCTTTGGCATATCTATAGCTATTCTAGTTTGGTCATGTTCAGGCAGTAATATTAGGTGCAACTTCTGACCTTATTTAACTTTTTAACTAATATGTAAACTAATTTACCAATGATATGTTCTATTAAATAGATTCAATGGGAGAAATGGAAGTATAACTGAAAATAACCTAATAATAATAATAATAATAATAATAATAATAATAATAATAATATCAGTCTAAAAATTATTGAAAACTATCAAGTTACAAGTAGTGTGCAGAAAATACAACCCTGTAGTGGCAGACTCATTTTCCTTAACATTTCTTACCAGCATAAGGAACATAGCCTCTATTATTTCACCTTTCCCCATCCTAACATGGGAATTGTTTGACACAAAGATGACAAGGTAATGTGTTCTCACTAGGAATGACAGATTTCCCCATGTCACTATGGTGTGAAACACAAAGAATAAAGGTTCAGGCAATACCTTTCTCACCATCTAAATAACAAATGAATGACCAAGTCCATGCAGGAAGTACTTTTATTAAGTTTGACCAACTGCAGCATTATGTATCTCACTGAAAATTATTCAGTAAAAAAGAGAAATAGAAGCAGAGAAATCTTATGCCAAACATAATTAAAATATGTGATTTCTCTAAAAGTTAAATTAAAATAGATTAATATGTGTTGGGCCTAAAAGTTAGTAGGTCCATAACTTTGGAAGAACTCTAGATTTCTGTTTCTCAGGCAAAGTAGAATATTTATACTGTGAAATATGTCTAGGAGTAGTTCTACTCACAACAATTTCAATATGATCACAGAATTATATCACTTCTACTCGAGTATTCTTCATACATCTCTCTTCTTTCTTTACTTTCTACAATAGGAATAAGGGGCATATTTCTCACCTACCTATTTGAATACTCCTTTTTAAATATCTTACCATGTCTTCTAACGCAGCACAATAAAAGTTAAAATATGTTCCTTCTTATATTTCCTATATCTTGTCTTCCTGGAATTACTTTCAAATGCACTATTTCATTTATCTGAATAGTATTGTAATTTCAATATCAGGGTAAAGCCATAAAATTACTTGACACTTGAATTTTTATTTCAAAAAATAATAAATTTTGAATATACTTTATGTCAGTCTCCCATATTCCCCCATATATATATATATATATCTTGTCAAAGTAAGAATGCTCAGGACTAAGTATAATTCAGAAATAAAAGTTTTCTCCGTAACAACAAAATAGTCCTTTTGGTGCACACAACAAACACTTTAGGATTTACTATATGTATCCTCTGTGAGTTTGTGCTTTTATGTGTGTTGCTGTGGGGTGGGGGCATTGTATATGGTTCTATCTGCCACAGATATATTCCTGGTGAATCCAGAAACCAGTGAAAGCATGAATATTTCTGTGACAGGAGTTAAAGATATTTGTGATTCAGCCTGAATGTGCTGTGAAACAAACCCTGCTCTTCTGCAAGATCAGCAAGTGCTCCTAACCGGGAAACCATATTTCTTGATTCTTAGAGAGTTCCAAATTCACATGATTTCATTTAAAACATGACATATTTAATGACATGCCTTTCCATATCTGTCTTCTACCTTCCTTAATTTTTATTTAATTATGCAGCCATTTTTTACATTTATGAGTTATCAAAAATTCTTTAATTGTTATGCTTGGCAAATTTAGGTTTTAACAGTATATATTATCACATGGCTATACCAATATTTAAGTCATTGTGAAAGAAAAGTATTAGCAAATCTTTAAATATACATTTAACTTTATCTATAAAGGTCACATTAGTTGAGTTTGTTCAATTCTATTGAAAATAATTTGACACACATTTTACTTTCCGTCATTTTACAGTAAGCTAAATTTAGTAACTAAAATTTCTTTTTTAAAAAGATTTATTTATTTGAATTTATATGAGTACACTATACCTGTCTTCAGACACACATCAAAAGAGGGTATCAGAACCCATTACAGATGGTTGTGAGTCACCATGTAGTTGCTGGGAATTTAACTAGGTCATCTGGATATTTAGGTTAATTATGTCTATCAAATTTTCTATGGATAAAGGACATCGATTCCTCTCCTATCACTAAACTGGAAAATGCAAAGATTTGCAGATGTTCTAGGAGGAGATAATAAGGAGGAATTTGGGAAAATTCTAATATACTTTCTTTTATCATTCTCTATAAGTCTCAGGTAACATTGCAGAAGTCAAGTATGTATGAACCAGTATACAGAGTGAAGAGCTGTGAAAAGCCGTTTACTAGATTCCATACAACTATTGCAAATAATAACTCACTTCAACATCTTATATCCACTAGGCTCAAGCATGATCACCCCCTTTCAACAGCGAGTCAGAGAAAGGTGAGGACTAATATGACTCCACCTTCTTCTACCTCTGAACAACTGGTTATCAATAGATTCTAGGATAGGAGGAATTACTTTCTTTCTTTCTTTCTTTCTTTCTTTCTTTCTTTCTTTTTTTTTTTTTTTTTTTTTTTTTTTTTTTTTTTTTTTTTTTTTTTTTTTTTTTTTTTTTTTTTTTTTTTTTTTTTTTTGGAATTACTTTCTTAATTGTGAAATAGTTGCTGATCCAACTAGGTTCCAACAAAGAATCCAAATCTATGGTCATACAGAAGGTTTCAGTTAACCTTGGTGGATCATAAATCAAATGATAACAGGGACAGAAGGATTGCAGTCAGCTGGTAAGATTTGTTAGTTAGATTAACACAGAAAAGTATAATTAAACCTTTAGCTAGTAGGAAAGACTATTTCAAGGAATAAGCTTTTTTTTTTTGCTGTTTAATGTCATGTGTCATTTATTGATCTTGAATTTATATTTGAATTCTCAAATATTTTTTTAATATTTTTAGGCTCTGAAATAAAATCATACATACTTTAACTTCTTGTTGACATCATAGTACCTGTGTAGACAAATATGCATATGCTTATATTTTAATTATTTGCATTTATTTTTATTAATTGTAATGACATAAAAGAACTTTGAGAAAATATATATTTTTTTTCTTTTTGGTAATTTATTGGTAAAAAGGAGGAAAAAAGTGTGCATGATTGCCATCTCTGATCAGTGACGATGTGTAACCCATTGTCAGGAATCTTTATCAGCCTCATGGTTGAGAGCACCCATGAACATACAGACTTGAAAGCTCATAACACACACTACTATAAGTTTGAAACATAAAACTTTTAGCCTCCATAGAATTCCTCAACAGCATATTTTTAGTTTTCAACAGAGATAAGGAATTTCAAAAGGTTGAAAAAGATATGGAACAAAGTTCGGAGCTGAGACTGCAGGAAGGACCATCTGGAGACTGCCCCACTCTGGGATCCATCCCATAAAAAAACCACCATCCCAGATACTATTGCATATGCCAGCATGATTTTGCTCACAGGACCCTGACATAGCTCTCTCTTGTGAGGCGAGGCCGGTGCCTGGCAAATACAGAAGTGGATGAACACAGTCATCTATTAGATGGAACACAGTGTTCCCAATGAAGGAGCTAGAGAAAGTATCCAAGGAGATAAAGGGGTCTGCAACCCTATAGGAGGAACAACAATACCAGTACCCCACCATCCCAAGAGCTTTTGTCTCTAGTAGTACATGTAGCAGAGGATGACCTCGTAGGCCATCAATGGGAGGAGAGGCCCTTGGTCTTGTGAAGATTATATGCCACAGTACAGGAGAATGCCAAAGCCAGGAAGCAGGAGAGAGTGGGCTGGGGAGCAGGGCAGGGGGAGGATACAGGGGACTTTTGGAGAGGAAACTATGAAAGAGGATAGCATTTGAAATGTAAATGAAGAAAATATCTAATAAAAGCATTTATATATTAAACATAATTGCTATTTAAAAATTACTGCATTAAATAATATAACATGAAAGTTTATAACCACAAAGAGTAAAATTAATCCCTTAATAATCTCTCATGGTTAAGTATTTTTAAGTAATTTAAAATCATTTAAATTAAATACTTTAATACCAATTTATCTATAGATTCACTAAGAAATAAGATTTATTGTATTGTTTAGGTTATTATTGAATGAGATTCCTGAGAAATATAATACAAATTTAACAGAGATACTTATAGTTTTTAAATACAGTGGCTTTATCATATGTAATTCCATGTATATAAAGTATCATTTAATTAACTGTGGTATATTAGTATGCAGACAAACCATGTATTGTTAATTCCACTTTGACAATCATAATGCATTTGCTTGAAAACTAGGAAACTGCCGGGCGTGGTGGCGCATGCCTTTAATCCCAGCACTGGGGAGGCAGAGGCAGGCGGATTTCTGAGTTCGAGGCCAGCCTGGTCTACACAATGAGTTCCAGGATAGCCAGGGCTAGACAGAGAAACCCTGTCTAGAAAAACCAAAAAAAAAAAAAAAAAAAAAAAAAAAAAAAAAAAAAAAAAAAAAAAAAAAAAAAAAAAAAAAAAAAAAAAAAAAAAGAAAGAAAACTAGGAAACTGTATACACGTTTTCTGCTTATTTTCAGACAAAACTGCAAAGAGAGTTAAAAATATTAGTCTGTAAGTTTAGTTATGTAAATCATTGTTTTATTACATATCTTAAACTCTTAATTTGTAAAACATAGCCCTTCTTAAATATTACATAGAAACACTTGCTATAGTATGAACATAATTATAATAATACAACATAGATAAAATAATTGCCAGACCATCTCCTTTATGAAGCATAACATTAAAAGAAAACTTGGACTGAAGAACAATTGGCATGCCAAATAGCGGACTATTCATAGTCATGAAGAAAGATGGTGAAGTGGATGCTGAATCACAGTCATCACAACAGGCAGAAAAAAACTAAGAAATAAGACCAAGGGACATAATGATAATATCCCCATGTGTAAGCCAAGATTTACATTAGCATAATAAAATTGAAACATTGACAGAAATCTTCTACTAAACCCAGCATATTTCTAATAAAGTATAATAGCTTGAGAATATAAATTATGTTATATAATTACAGATCAACTTACAGACAGACCTAATGGATTACCTACCCATATCTGAGTCCAGAAATTTAATTATGTAATATTGAAAAGTATTATCAATCAAATTTAAATTTTAACAGTTATCACTGACAAAGCAAACTTCCTAAAAGTAAATGGAAATAAAAATTTCTACTTTTAAACTTTAAACTCCATTAACAAAGGAGAATCAATCCTATGGAGACTGATGGACAAACATTAAAAAACAAAAACAAACAAAACAAAAAATTTAGTCATGCTTAGTAAAATACTTTTCAAATAATGTTTCAATCATGGCACCCCTCTCCCTCTCCCTCTCCCTCTCCCTCTCCCTCTCCCTCTTCCTCTCCCCCTCTCTCTACCTCCCTCTCTCTGTGGTGTGTCTGTGTTGTGTGTGGGGTATTATATATATGTTGGGTAGAAAGTTCTCTCAGTCATGAAGATTTGTTCATACATCATTGTTCTGTGTATAGAGCTATTCTCTATATCTCTCCAAATGAATATTTTCCCTTTACTGGCTATCCTGGAATCTCTGGTATTCTCATTTGCTTTCTCTTCTTAGACCTTGGTCTACAGACACTGGAATTTCAGAATCACATCTGTGTTGTGCTCAGTACTGAAGATCCAAGCTCAGGTCTTCTGTTACTCCAGTCCCCAAGATTAAACAACAGATATGGAAATCCAAAAATTTCATAGGTCTCTTAATATTGAATATCCCCAAGTTTCAAATTAAAGATTTTTTTTAAGAATAGAGTGTCAGAATATGCTCGAATAATATGACATTTGTATAGGTGACCAAATTGCATGATTTTGTTAAGATTATTTTTAATGAGCCCTATCTAAAACCTTGCCTGTGTAGAACTGATAGAAATTACTTATTCTTCCATTGTTTAAAACAAACAAACAAACAAACAAACAAAAACCCTGAAAATAACATAGTCAATGAGACTAATAAGAAATGACAAGAGTACATATTACATAGAATACATAACGATTAAAAGAGAATATAATATTGTAACAAAAAATTAGAATTTAGGTCACTGGAAACATTTCTGACTCTAAAAGTTAATGAAACTAATTTTAATTGGCATAAATAGGAGAAATGTGCAACAGAAGATAGGAAGGTATAGACTATTTACCTACTCAGAGCTTGTTTTTAAGCGAGTATTTCAGATTCACAGATATTGAAGTTAGTTGTAAAACATTTAAAGAGTAAAACCATAAAGATGCCCAGTGTGACCCTATGAGACTGACAATTCTCTTAAGATTCATGAAACTTTTAGAGAAGTGATTACAATTAAAGGAGTCAAATAAGCACTAACAATGGTTCTTTTGATAGAAGACTCTCCCTATTTGTACTTGAAAGAAATATTTCAACCAAGCTACAGCTCAAGCTGCAGTTTATAAAGTAATTCTAAACAAATGCACACTGTAATGTGAACAAACTGACCTATCCAAGGATGGATATCAACTCAGTGTGTTTCTTGTTAAGTGTTTTAAGTAAAGTTTCATGAATTTTATGAGAAAATGACATATTTATAGGCTAAATAAATGGTTTTTTTTCCTGTTCCAATTAATCTGGATCTGATTCCTTTCTCCAGTATTCTTTGCAATAATATTCTAGAAAAGTCCACAAAAGAAGCATCAAAACTTCAATACATCTAGAATACTGTCAGGATGTCAAGTCTTTTGAGGAAGCCGGAAATTTGTTAATGCCCACCTGTGTCTTGGTAATGTACTTTCTGATGCATTACCAATAAGATACCCGAAGCCTCAAAGTAACATCCATTCTATCCAGAGACATGAGTGCCAATATACCAATATACAATATCCATTCTATCCAGAGACATGAGTGCCAATATACAAGTGCACTCTCTGCAGTTACATCATTTCTAATCCTTTGCTTTCATATGATCATAGTAAATATTAATTCTATCAGAGAATAAATAAATAAATAGAAAACACGACATTGTAAATGGATATCAACATAGGAATAGTTTATGGAAAAATAAGTTATATGTATTTTACTCATAATAAGTACTAGAATGTATGTAGATATGAAAATTCCATTTACCTTCATAATGAGGGAAATCTTTTACAGGATATGAGGCATTAGATTTTAAAGGATTAATATTTTAAAATATTTTAATTATTTGAATATATGATTATTTAAGGTATACATTAGGGAAAATATGTAATTGATGTATATTTGGAATATAATAATAAAAGGACACTAACGATATAATAATAGCTAAAGAGTACCCAAGAGCTGTAGGGGTCTGCGACCCTATAGATGGAACATCAATATGAACTAATCAGAACCCCCAGAGCTCATGTCTCTAGCTACATATGAACTAACTAGTACCCCCTGGGCTCGTGTCTCTAGCTGCATATATAGAAGAGGATGGCCTAGTTGGCCATAAGTGGGAAGAGAGGCTCCTTGGTTATGCAGACTTTATATGCCCCAATACAGGGGAACGCCGGGGCCAAGGGGT
>LR756416.1:2242-166153 GCA_902729485.2 Mus minutoides | reverse complement strand
GATAACATTTGAAATGTAAATGAAGAAATTCTCTAATAAAAAAATAATAAGAAGAATAAACAGCACAGGCCATTAGTGTTCTGTTTAGGAATTTTACCCCTGTGGCCATATCTTCAAGGGTTTTCCCCACTTTCTCTCCTATGAATTTCAGTGTCTCTGGTTTAATGTGGAGGTCTTTGATCCACTTAGACTTGAGCTTTATACAAGGAGATAGGAATGGATCAATTTGCATTCTTCTACATGTTGACCGCCAGTTGTGCCAGCACCATTTGTTGAAAATGCTGTCTTTATTCCACTGGGTAGTTTTAGCTCCCTTGTCAAAGATCAGGTGACCATAGGTGTGTGGATTCATTTCTGGGTCTTCAGTTCTATTCCATTGGTCTACCTTTCTGTTGTTATACTAGTACCATGAAGTTTTTATCACAATTGCTCTGTAGTATAGCTTGAGGTCAGGCATGGTGATTCCCCCAGAGGTTCTTTTACTGTTGAGGATAGTTTTTGTTATCCTAGGTTTTTATTATTCCAGATGAATTTGCAAATTGCCCTTTCTATCTCAGTGAAGAATTGAGTTGGAATTTTGTTGGGGATTGCATTGAGTCTGTAGATTGCTTTTGGCAGGATAGCCATTTTGACTATATTAATCCTGCCAATTCATGAGCATGTGAGATCTTTTTATCTTCTGAGATCTTTGATTTCTTTCTTCAGAAACTTGAATTTCTTGTCATAGAGATCTTTCACTTCCTTCGTTAAAGTCACACCACGGTATTTTATATTATTTGTGACTATTGTGAAGGGTGTTGTTTCCCTAATTTCTTTCTCATCCTGTTTATCTTTTGTGTAGAGAAAGGCCATTGATTTGTTTGAGTTAATTTTATATACAGCTACTGCGCTGAAGCTGTTAATCAGGTTTAGGAGTTCTCTGGTAGAATCTTTAGGGTCACTTATATATACTATCATATCATCTGCAAATAGTGATGTTTTGACTTCTTCCTTTCCAATTTGTATCCCCTTGATCTCCTTTCATTGTCAAATTGCTCTGTCTAGGACTTCAAGTACTATATTGAATAGGTAGGGAGAAAGTGATCAGCCTTGTCTAGTCCCTGATTTTAGTGGGATTGCTTCCAGCTTCTCTCCATTTACTTTGATGCTGTCTACTGGTTTGTTGTATATTGCTTTTAGGTATGGGCCTTGAATCACTGCTCTTTCCATGACTTTTATCATGAATAGCTGCTGGATTTTGTCAAATGCTTTCTCAGCATCTAAGGAGATGATCGTGTGATTTTTGTCTTTGAGTTTGTTTATATAGTGGATTACGTTGATGGATTTCCATATATTAAACCATCCCTGCATCCCTTGGAAGAACCCTACTTTGGGAATACCCTTGAAGATATGGGCACAGGGGTAAAATTCCTAAAGAGAACACCAATGGCCTGTGCTATAAGATCACAAATTGACAAATATGACCTTATAAAATTGCAAAGCTTCTGTAAAGCAAAAGATACTGTCAATAAGACATAAAGACCACCAATGGATTGGGAAAGAATTTTTACCAATCCTTAATCTGGTAGGAGGCTAATATCCAATATGTACAAAGAGCTCAAGAAGCTGAACTCCAGAAATTCAAATAACTCCATTCAAAATGGGGTGCAGAGCTGAACAAAGAATTCTCAAATGAAGAATGCCAAAGGGCTGAGAAGCACTTTAAAATATGTTCGAAATCCTTAATCATGAGAGAAATGCAAATCAAAACAACCCTGAGATTACACCTCACACCAGTAGGAATGGCTAGGATCAAAAATTCAGGTGACAGCAGATGCTGGCAAAGATGTGGAGAAAGAGGTACACTCCTTCATTGCTGGTGGGATTGCAAGCTGGTATAATGACTCTGGAAATCAGTCTGGCAGTTTCTCAGACAACTGGACATAGTACTACTGAAAGATCCAGCAATACCTCTACTGGGCATATACCCAGAAGATATTCCAACTGGTAACAAAGACACATGCTCCACTATGTTCATAGCAGAATTATTTATAATAGCCAGAACCTGGAAAGAACCCAGATGTCCCTCAACAGAGGAATGGATACAGATAATGTGGTACATTTACACAATGGAGTACTACTCAGCTGTTAAAAACAATAAATTTATGAAATTCTTGAGCAAATGGATGTATCTGGAGGATATCATCCTGAGTGAAGTAACCCAATCACAAAAGAAGTCACTTAATATGCACTCACTGATAAGCGGATATTAGCCCAGAAACCTAGAATATCCAAGATACAATTTCCAAAACACAAGAAAATCAAGAAAGACCAACCAGTGTATACTTCATTCCTCCCTAGAATAAATATTAAAATATACATGGAAGGAGGTGCAGAGACAAAGTTTGGAGCTAAAATGAAAGGATGTAACATCCAGAGAGTGCCCCAACTGGGTGGTCCATCACATAATCAGCCACCAAATGCAGACACTACTGCATACACCAGCAGGTTATTGCTGAAAGCACCCTGATATAGCTGTCTCCTGTGATGCTTTGACAGTCCCTGAAAAATACAGAAGTGGATGCTTACAATCATCTATAGGGCAGAACACAGGGTCCACAATGTAGCAGCTAGAGAGAGTACCCAAGAGCTGTAGGTGTCTGCAACCCTATAGAAGGAACAACAATATGAACTAATCAGAACCCCCAGAGCTGATGTCTCTAGCTGCATATGTATTAGAAGATGGCCTAGTTGGCCATTTTGGGGGAAGAATGGCCCTTGGTGTAGCAATGTTTATATGCCCCAGTATAGGGGAATGCCAGGGCCAAGTCTTGGGAATGGGTGAGTAGGGGAGCAGGGTGGGGGGAGGGTATAGGGCACTTATGGGATAACACTTGAAATGTAAATGAAGAAATGATCTAATAATAATTAAATAAAGAAAGAATAAGAATAAACATGAAGGAAAAATAAATCATGAAGTTCATGAAAAACAATCCTCACTTTTCTTTGGCATTGTTTTGATTATTATTGTCATATATACATGTAAACTTATACACACTCATCAACTAATTAATACATAAAATAAAGCAGTTGAGTTTACTTAGTAGTGCTAATACGTGTATGTTAGAGGGCTGTGCAATTGTTATTGGATCACCAATTAAGGGATTCATTGTAGGAAAAACTATTTCTTCCTTGTAGTTAGTCTTACTGAAAACAATATGCACTTTCTAAACACTGGCCTTGGAGTAATTGAACTGATATTTCCCAAAAACTGCCTCCTTCAGGATTATGTGTCAGTACTAGAAGGTACTATGAAAGTTTACAAGAGACGAAAAAAAAAAAACTCAATAGTCTTACTCTAATATGATACTAATAAAACAACAAATTTACCATCATGATACAATATCTTTTTTTTTTTTTTTTTTTTTCCGAGACAGGGTTTCTCTGTGTAGCCCTGGCTGTCCTGGAACTCAGTCTGTAGACCAGGCTTGCCTCAAACTCAGAAATCCACCTGCCTCTGCCTCCCGAGTGCTGGGATTAAAGGCGTGCGCCACCACGCCTGGCGTGATACAATATCCTAAAGATAAATATTTGTGTGTATATTATGGCAGTGATGAACAACAGTTTAGTTGTTTATTAAAGCCTTCTAAATGGGAGATAGTCAACCCTGATACATAAACATAGCCAGCTCTCCAAGACTGGTAATGTTAATGATCTTAGTACCCACTACTGCATCTTTCTTAAACCAACATTATTCTTAGCTATATTCTAAATACTTATCCGTGTAGCTTTCATACCTCATAAAGGAAGTGCTTTTATTTTCAAGAGTTTCAGTTTTATCTATTGTTTAACTTTATAATAAGTAGAGTGAGAGGAAACCATAATCAGGATTTATCATATGAAAAATATATTTTCAATTTCTTTTTCTATTTGTTCACTGTACGTTCTGATCACAGCCTCCTCCTTCTCCCCTCATACAACCCCTACTTCTTTCTCTCCTCCCAATAACTTGTGAATGGAGAACCTCTCCCACTAATCATCACACCCTGGCACATCAAGGTCATCCAGTTAGGAGAACAGGGTCTACAAGAAAGGAAGAAGTTCAGGAGCAGACCCAGGTCCAGCTTTTGAATGACACACAAGAAGACTATGCTGAACATCCACTACATATATCCATGGGGACCTAGATCCAGCCCATGCTTACTCTTTGGTCATTGGTTCAGTCTCTATGAGCATCCATGGGTTCAAATGAGTTGACTGTGTTCTTCTTGTGGATTCCCTTTTCCTGTTTTGTCCCTAAATACTTCCCCCAATGCTTCCACAAGACTCTCTGAGCTCCAACTAATGATTGTCTGTTAGTCTTTGTATCTGTTTCCATTGACTACTGGGCAGAGCTTTCAGAGGAACCTTATGCAGAATCCTCTCTGCAAAGGAAACAATAACCTTTATAATATACATAAATATTATAAGATATCTTGATGTAACTCTAACCAACTAAGTTGAAGACCTGTAGGAAAACAATATCAAGTCTCTGATTTAATACATTAAAGAAGATATCAGAAGATGGCAGATCTCCCATGTTCAGGGATCAGTAGGATTGAACAAGTGAAAGTGGCCATATTGCAAAATAAATCTAGAGATTCAATAAAATTCCCATGACAAGGTCAACATAATTCTTTACACACCTTAAAAGAACAATTCTCAAATCCTTATGAAAAACCTAAAAACTCAAGATAACTAAAAAATATTGTACAATAAAAGGACTTCTGGTTGTACCAGTTTGCCATCCCACCTAACCCTAAAGAGACTGGCACCTAGCACTCAAGAGACTGGCAACTAACACTCAGGAGACTGGCACCTAACCCTCAAGAGACTGGAGACCCAGGGAGTTTAGAGGTCAAGTGTGGTAATGGGTAGGGGGTGAAGACACCTTCTTGGAGACAGGGATGTGGGAAGGAGGTAAGGGATATGGAACAGTTGAAGGGTGGTCAGGGAGAGGGAATAAAATCTGAAGTGTAAATAAATAATTAATTCTAAAAACAATCTAAAAACTACTTCTGGAAGTATCACCATTCCTGACTTCAAGCTGTACTACAGAGCAATAAATAGTATTAAAAAGTGTGTGATATTAGTCTAGAAGCAGACAGGCTGATCACTGAGTCAAATCACAGACCCAGAAATAAACCTACATACGTATGTACTCTTGCTTTCTCACAAAGAAATGAAAACCATACAATGTAAAAGAGAGAGCATCTGAAAAAAAAAAATGGTGGTCTAACTGGATATCTGCATGTAGAAGAATGCAAATAGATCCACAATTTAAACCATGATCAAAACTTAAGTTCAAGTGGATCAAAGTTATCAATGTAGATTTTTTCTTAGCTACATTAAAACTAATAGAAGAGAAAGTGGGAAACAGACTTGAATACATTGGTATGGGAGACACTTCATGAATAGAACATCTATAGCTCACAAAGTTCAACACTTAATAAATGTGACCTCTTGAAACTGAAAACTGTCTATAAATCAAAGGATCCTATGTATGGGACAAAACATTAGCCTACAGATTGGGAAAAGATACTCATCAATCCTTATGTGACAGAAGGTTAATATGCAACATATATAAAATGTATAAGAGATTAGATACTGAAAGCCTGAGTTAGAGAAAGGACTGAAGGGGTTTGCAACCCCATAGGAAGAACAACATTATCAACCAACCAGACCTCCCCAGAGCTCCTAGGAATTAAACTATCAACCAAGGGGTACAAATTGAGCCACCCACAACTCCAGCCACACATACAGCAGAGGATGGCCTTGTCAGACATCAGTGGAAGGAGAGATCTTGGTCCTGGGAAGGCTGGATGTTCGAGTGTATGGGAAAGCCAGAGCAAGGAGGCAGGAGTGAATGGGTGGGTGCAAGAGCATCCTCATAGAAGCAGGGGGATGGAGGATGGGATGGGGGGAGGGGGACTCTGAAGAGTAAACCAGGAAAGGGGATAATATTTGAAATGGAAATAAATAAAATAGCAAATTAAAAGGCAAAATGGGGAGGGGAAGAGGGGTAAATAGAATTCTCAAGAAGGAAATTTTTAGTGGCCCAGAAACACTTAAGAGCAATATTCTATGTCAAGTTTTTCCTTAGGTAAATCCAAATCTAAACAACTCTCATATTCTACATAATATTCATGAGTATAGCTAAAATAAAAAACTCAATGGCCAACTCTCATGCTGGTGAGGATGTTGAGCAAGAGAAACACTCCTACATTGCTGGTGGGAGTTAAACCTCACAAACCACTCTAGAAGTCATTATTGAGGTACATCACAAAATATAGAATACTTCTACCTCAAATTCCAGGTATAACCACTTCTGGGAATATACCCAAAGATGTTCCACTATCACACAAGGACACTTGTTTAATTATGTTCATGGCAGCTTTATTTATAATGGCCTGAAACTAGACAGAACCCAAATACCCCTCAACTGAAGAAAGCATAAAAAATGTGGTTCATTTACACAATGGAATACTATTCAGGTATTAAAAATAAGGACAACATAATTTTGCAGGTAAATGGATCGAACTAGGAAATATCCTCAGTGAGGTAAGCCAGACCATAAATGGCCTGCATGACATGTACTCGCTTATAAGTGGATATAAGTTATAAAGTAAAGGATCATCTTATTACATTCCCCATACTCAAAGAGGCCAAATAACAAAATGACAGTGCATGAGTCTTACTTAGAAGTAAAATTAAACTAGACATCAGAAGTGGATGGAAGGAGAGAACTGGTTGGTATAGGTGATTAGGAGGGGAATGGGGCAGGGGAATCAGGTATAAGGACTAAAGAGACTGGGCCAGGAGAGTGAAGTAAAATTTGTGGGGTGGCATGGAGTGAGGGGATATCTCTAGGACATGGCAAACACCTGCAATTGGGGAGGCTCCAAGAGAGATGACTGTAGCTGAGAATCCTAGCAGTGGAGGCTATGGAGCCAGAGGTGGCCATCTCCTGAAACCAGGAAGGATTCTTAGTGAATGAATATGGACAAAAAACAGCCCACAAATCATAAGCTCAAAAATGGGTCCTGCCTACTCAATATGCAGAGAATAAGATGGAGCAGAGGTAGAAGGAATGACCAATGACTTACTCACCCAACCTGAGACCCACGCCATGGGTAAGAATTATTTTGTTTTCCACAAAGGAAAAAAAAAAAAAAAAAAAAAAACCATTAAAGATGCCTAGGTCAAATAGAGATTACTAAGTTATATAAAACTCTAGACACTGTCCTTTAGGCTACAACCTGTGCTGTTATTCACCATTATAATTACAACTTATATAAAGAATCTTTGGAATGTAGATAAAGAATATTGTAAAAGCCACAGCTAGTAAAATGGCAGGAACACACTGTGGGTTTCCAGCCTTAGTTGATAGTACATCACACACTGTATACCTAAAATTCCAGGAACACTGTGGGAAAATGGAGGATTATATAAACCTTTGCTAGGAGATTATATCTTCTATATATGCAAAGTAAGATAAACCCATAAAACCTAACAACATTGCTAGCTAAACAACCCCTGAACAATAACACCACAAGATCCCATTTCAACTTGAATGGGAGGGAAAATTCCAAGAGCCTCACCTCCAGATAAAGAACAATGGATAGAAATTTAATACACAAATTTTTATGTGATATTTGTCAATAAAATTGTAATAAGGTATTTTTATTTCAAACAGTGAACTTTTGTATTTTGTGTAAATTATATTTCTACTTAAGTTACACTTCTTAAACTATTATTTGTGTTAAATATTAATGACATGAATGTTTATAATAAGTTATAAAGGTAAATCACATGTTATTACAGTGGACTAAAAAGTATTCTATAATGTACATATAGGTATATGTGTATTTGTTTATTTACACAATTGAACACTTTTATTTTTTTTTCCCATTGTACATTTATGCCAAAATCTGAGAGGCTTGGAAAAATATTTTGCCTCTTGTTCCTGGAAATCTGTGCCTATCTGGTGGTTAAAGATCTGTGCTTTTACTCTTTTCTATTCTATTTTCAATCTAGGTATCAAAGTAAAATATTGATGATGGAAGTAAATCTACCCAATTACTCTCTGTTAATTCATTAGCTAGATAATGTGTTACCTCTCCTGGGAAACCTAATGCCTATCTCTCTAAACATTCTTTCTGTTAAGCATAGTCTGCAGGGATAAACACTAATCCAGGGAATTGGGAAAGATCCACTAGGGAATTAAGTTACTCAGGGACTTTTTTTTTCTAGAGTCCCTCACACCCCATTAAGACAGAAGCTGCCTGCTCTAATTATACACAAATCAACCCCACATGCCACAAGTTTTTTAAGAAGAATGAATGCTTCAGAGCAATAGCTCCTAAACCTTCAGTAAAATAAATATTCTTTCCTTATAAACAGTCGTGTTTTTCACTATCACATTTTAATAAATGAATGTAGACTTCAACTTTATTATTTGTGCTATGTTTAAAGAAAATTATGATTTAAATAATAACGCATAGTTATTCCCGCATTATTATTTATGTAGCACATTTAAAAGTGAAAATAAAATTAAACCTAATTGAATTTTGATTAATAGGATATATCTTCCCATATTTATGTCCATCAAGCTTAGCTCATTTATTTATATTTGTGAATAATAGGTTAATACAGAGAGGGTGGTGTTGATGTTAATACTGTTATTATACACTATATACTGACTGATCTCAGAATTATCTCTAATCTCAAAGTTATCTATATAAATGTTGTGTTAATTGGCTTTGAATTATTTATATGTATACCTACATGCATTATGCATATATGCATACATATAATATGTATATTTATGTGTTTGTTTGAATCATATGTGTGTGTGAGTGTGAATATGTGTGTGTGTGTGTGTGTGTGTCTGTGATGTGAGTGTTTATATGTGTCTGTTTATATACATGTATGCATCTTACCTGATTACCAAAGCATCAATTTAAAGCAAAGACATTACAGAAATTTACATTAGAGAAATCCACAACTGCTCAATTATTGAGGACATTTAATTATGGGATGCTCATTATCAATTGATACCTATAAAATTAAGCTTTATACCTAAGACTAAGGGGGCTTAACAGAAGAAGGAGCAGAATGAGTGTCAAAGACAGGTGATCAAAATATCATGGATATGTAGTGTTTTCTATAAATGCGAGGAAGCTGCGAAACTTTAGCAGTTGTAAGCAATCTATGACTGCTAAGAGATGTAAAATCAGTGTACTCCAGAACAAAGACTTACGGCGTATCCGATTCCCATTATTCACCATAAACACAAGTACATAAGAGCAAAAGCAAAAGGACTCATGGGGTTGTATATGTGTGTGTATAAAGCAATAATACTTGTCTAATATTTCAATTTTGTGGGATTTGCCAACTGTTACGGTTATCAAATGCTCAGCCCACAGAGTGGCACTATTCAAAGGTATGGCTCTGCTGGAGTAGGTGTGGCCTTGTTGGAGTAGGTATGACACTGTGGTTGTGTGCTTTAAAACCTTCATCTTGGCTGCATGGAAGCCAGTATTCTGCTAGTAGCCTTCAGATGAAAATGTAGAATTCTTACCTCCTCCTGTACCATGAATACCAGGATGCTGCCATGTTCCTACCTTGATAATAGGCTGAACCTCTTAATCTGTAAGCCAGCCTCAATTAAATGTTGTCCTTATAANAAAAAAAAAAAAAAAAAAAAAAAAAAAAAAAAAAAAAAAAAAAAAAAAAAAAAAAAAAAAAAAAAAAAAAAAAAAAAAAAAAAAAAAAAAAGATAGAAGGGTAAATATTGTATTAACTCTCATTGTCCTTGCACTCAGCCTGTTTTCAAGCTAGCAACTTCTATGTGACACACCGGTTCGAAGCCAGAAACTTTGGGACAAAAGGAAGAATTTCCTGAAGCAGATTCCTGACAGAATGGCTCTAGATAAAAACTAAACACAGAAATCCCGGAGATAAATATTTCATGATAAATTAAATAAATCAAATAGACACCTACAGAACATTCTACTTCAAAATCAAAGAATGCATATTCATTTTTTTTCCAATTTTTTATTAGATATTTTCTTAATTTACATTTCAAATGCTATTCTGAAAGTCTCCTCCCCCCTCCCCCCTCCCTGCTCCCCTGCCCACCCACTCCCACTTCTTGGCCCTGGCGTTCCCCTATATTGGGGCATATAAAGATTGCAGTACCAAGGGGCCTCTCTTCCCAATGATGGCCGACTAAGCCATCTTCTGCTACATATGGAGCTAGAGACATAAGTTCTGTGGGTTCTGGTTAGTTCATATTGTTGCTCCTCTTCTAGGGTTGCAGACCCCTTCAGCTCCTGGGGTTCTATCTCTAGCTTCTCCATTGTGGGCCCTGTGTTCCATCTTATAGATGATTATGAACATCCACTTCTTCTTATCAGGACGCCAAGGAACTTTGTCCAAAATAGAGCAAATATTAGTTAACAGTTCAACTTTTAACAAATACAGGAAAAATTATATACTTTCTATATTCTATCTGCCTAAAATGGGTTAAAGTTAGGTATAATAGCAATAGAAACTACAAAAATACAGAAACTCATATAAATTAAATAACACACTACTGAATAATTGTGTAATAGAAGAAATCAAGAAGGGAAGTTCTATTAAAAATCCTATTATTGGATGATCATAAAAACAACATACATGCCTCATTGGTTAATGGCACTAAATGTTCTTCCAGAGTTCCTGAGTTCAATTCCCAGGAACTACTCACAGCCATCTCTAATGGGATCTGATGTTCTCTTCTGGTGTATCTGAAGAGTGACAATATAATCTTGTGGTAAATCTCCAACCCAAATAAGCCTGGGCAATGAAAACACAACTCAATTAATATGAACACATGCTGTGTGCCTAGATTGGGAAGATCTACCACTTCACTACCATCATCCATATCTATGAGACCCCTTAGAATCTGTGTTTTCTCAAGAACCAACTAAAGAAAAAGGGCATGTGCTTCTGCTCAGCTTTTCTTCTTCCTCATCCTCTGTGTTCTCTCTCTCTCTCTCTCTTTCTCTCTCTCTCTCTCTCTCCCATTTTCTCCTTCTTCTCTCTCCCAAGCTTCTGCTCCACCTTCCCTTTATCTGCCCAATCATCAGCTCTCCTTTATTTTACAAATTAAGTTGGGAACCAGGTTTATAGGAAATCACCTGAGTGCTGACTCATTCCTTGTTCACAAACCCTCAAAGGAGAACATAATTAACACAAAATATAATTAGACCCAGGGCTATCTGCAACAAAAT
This sequence comes from Mus minutoides, assembly GCA_902729485.2. Lineage (NCBI taxonomy): Eukaryota > Metazoa > Chordata > Mammalia > Rodentia > Muridae > Mus > Mus minutoides. The sequence goes on along the minus strand of LR756416.1, from coordinate 154,856 downwards.
ACATACATACATATATAAAATGAATATATAAATCTCGTTTTAAAAGGTTAAAAATGGAGATGGGGCACTTAAGAGATGGCTATGCAATTAAGAACACTGACTATTCCTCCAGAGGTTCTTAATTCAATCCCCAGCATTAACATGTTGGCTCACAAACATCAGTAATGAGATCTGATGCCCTTTTCTACTGAGTCTGAAGAGAGCAACCATGTGCTCACATGTATTAAATAAATAAATCTATTTAAAAAACACAACACACCAAAATCCATGGTGTTTCTATTATTGATTATTTACAATAATCAATATTATTTATTTACATCAAAAATGTTGCTCCCATCCTAGACCTTCTCAGAGAGTTCTTATCCCATCCTTCCTCCTCTTTGCCTCTAAGAGTGTGCTCCCTATGCATATCCCTCCCACTCTGGAACATCAATTCTCCTTATAATTTTGTGCATTCTCTCCCACTGAGGCCAGACAAAGCAGTTCTCTGCTACATATGTGCTTGGGGACAAGGACTAGCCCATATATGCTCTTTGGATGGTGGCCTAGTCGCTGGGAGCTCTCAGGAATGAAATGAAGAACTCTGTGAAGGAGGTCCTGGAAGGTGCAAGCCTTGGAATGACAATAAATAATAATTAAAAAAAAGAAACAATCTTAATAATTAAAGCAATTGTGAAATGGAAAATAAACAAATTTCAAGTTAAAATAAAATATGACTATAATTATGGTGCCGTTATATTAAAATAGTTACATATTAATTAAATAATTTAATGACAACTAATATGTTTATAGAACACATAGAATGTTAAAGAATAAGCTGCTCCTGAGGATTTAAATCATTTTTACTAAGATTCTTTTACTTGTAAGTCATTTTATATCTATAAATGCTTATCAAATATATTTTATATATGGTCAAATTTTAAATAACTATTATAAGAATTACATTATTTCATGAACTAAATTTCACTATTGGGAATAGATAGTAAGTTTTGAACTTGATATTATGTCAAATATCCTAATCAGAAGGAAAGTCCGAGTGAGTTTCAGCAATAAATTAGACCAGGCAACTCAAGACCCCATTGTAAATCATGTCTCAATTTGAAGTGAATGGAGACCCACAGCATAGCTCAGGACACAATTTGAAATCAGAGACTATCTATAAGGAGGTCATGAATGACACATCCAATTTTTTTTTTTTTTTTTTTTTTTTTTTTTTTTTTTTTTTCCCATCGACAGGAAACTGGCCAGCTCACTCTGCAACTGAAGCCAGCCACAAATCAAATCTAACTTGCTTCTAAAAAGATTGCCTTTCCACCGCTTAATTGATTCTTGAAGCAAATGCTTTTGGAACTAAAACAACAACAAAAACAACAAATAGTTTCCAATTTTCCTCTCTATAGTTCATACATAATTTCATGCAAAAACAATTAGGCATGCCACAAGAACACAACCGAGAAAAGACTAAAAAGGAGAAAAAGGAAAGAAATATGTAACAGTAAAGCTGCCAAAAACAAAGACAAAGGATATTACAAAGGCAGCCAGAAAAGAAGGAAGCCACATGGAAAAGGCATAGAGCCTTCAAAGAATGATTTCCCAAAAGCCAACAACAGAAACCAACAAATGCTGGACTGTGTGTTTGAAGTGCTGACCTGGAATTCAATACTCTGTGCAAACATTATTCACACATGAAGAAATGCCATTTTATTCTTTTTAGAAAGAACAGATTCTGGGAGAAATAAGCTCTATATAGAGCTGTGGCTCATAAAAGAACTCCAGCAAGATTGTCATTCACTGGGAAAAACATAGCAGACAACTGAGAAAGTAGAATAAGCATAGGAAAGAATGTGAAAGGTGGATATGAAGATGACCCAGAAGGAATCAAGGGTAATGTACAGCTCTTTTGAAACCTGCACATAATGTAAGCATGCATTTCGTACACAATCAACTGCTTAAATAAACACCCATTAATAAACAGGTACATAACAAAACTGAGAGTATGGAGAAATAAAGGGCAGGGAACACTTTACAGATTTTTTTTTAACCTCGGATAATTTCTGAAATGTGGAAGCATTCTAATAACCTCACTGCTAGTGAGACTATAGCTACTCTTATTTTAAACCACATATTGATAATCAACTACTAGTAAAATATTAAATTATGACAAAAGGAAAGTGGAGAAACAAGAAATATGATGGAGAAATGAATGGAAACCATAATGTACTAAAATATATAATAGCTAGCTGTTAGGAACCCAAATTTATTAAAGAATTAATCAACAGATGAATAGGAATTACTTGCCTTTATGTGTACTAAGAGTAAAATAATTATATTCTGTTTACCCCTATCATAACATTCCTGAAAATGCGACCGGAAAGATGAAACAAAAAGATATTCTTTTAAAATATCTGTACCAAAAAGAACCATTTAAAATGTGCCTATGCACACTAATACTGCTGTAACCGGTAACTATTCTATTACAGTGTGTATAGAACTTCATCTTTTACTTTATTATAATAGCTTGTTTTCCATTTTCCTCATTATGTTCTTTTTCTAAGATTTCTTCACAAAGAAATTCCATATTTCATCATAGAACTTTCCAGACTGATATCAACGTAGATATAGATGTACTTATTTGACTTGTACAATGATAATGACTCACAACAGACCCAAAATCACAATGAAGAAAAGCAGCAACTCTTCAGGTTTCTCACTCATGTGTTGATACTGAGGTTAGTGATCTCCTGGGTAGCTCACTCCAAGTTTGTGAGTAGTCTGGGTTAATGCAGATAAGAACAGAGGAGGCAAGCACTTCTGCAAAAGAATGTGCCATCTGCATTCAGCTTTCAGCCACCCTAATGTTTGGACACATCCTCATATATAATGCATATCCTACATACCTCGTGCTTTCAAATTCTATCTCCTCATCTCTCATGTCAAACTTCCTCCTCTCCACAAATTTCTCCCTCATGTCAATGACTGTTTATTTTGTTTTGTTGCCACAAACACTATTCAGAGCCATCAACGTGACCATATATTTGTAACTGTTCACTGAAGCCTGTGAGCTCAGCAGAGTTTAACCATTTAAATAGAGTGGTCCCTGCCTCCTAGTGCTTATAAATGACTAAAAAAGGACAAGTAAATGTGAACGGTTTCATTATGCCTTTGTCTTCCTTGATTTATTGTTAATGGTACACTTGCACATGTCCAGGGCACTAGGTTACTGTCACTGTAAAGTCATTTACTTCAGTAGTCATATCAAGTTCAGGTATGTTTCAGTCATTTACTTTATCTTCCAGTTCTTTATTTTTGAAAACATAGACTTTCTGGTAAGGAACATCTTAATATAATGCCATGGTTTATAAAGTCAAACTTTATAAACTTTAAGTACAGTCAAAGAAACTTAACTTCTAGTTCTTGCTTTTAGTTAGCATTGTGATACAAGGCAGAGTCTTTTGAGAATAAGTACAATTGAGGAATGTTCCCACCATGTACAAGCCATGTTGGTAATTTATCTGGGATAGCCAGATCATTCTGGCCACCACTGGGCTGGTGGTCCTGGTAAGGATGCATTTACATTAAAAAGCAGGCTGACCAATCCACGTAGAGCTTGTTAGGAAGCAGCACTCTTTAAGGACCCTGCATCCATTTCTGTTCTCATATCCTACCCTGATTTCCATCAGCAATGGAGTTGGCTTGAAAGCAATAAACTGAAAGCAACTCATTCTTACCCAAGCTGGTCATGCCCAGTGTGTTTTATCACCACTTGAGAAACACTAACGTGTTTACGAAAATATTGTTCACTATAGATAAGTCATGAATCAGCCTAAATGTTCACAAATGACTGAAAAAATGAAAATGTTTTTAAATGCTTAATGAAATATTAAACTCTTAATATGATTTTTGTACTTTATGCATATGTATCCACGTGTGTGTGTGTGTGTGTGTGTGTGTGTGTGTGTGTGTGTGTGTGTATGTGTGTATGTGTGTGCATGAGGAGTATACTCTTGGAGGCCAAAGGAACATCAGATTCATTAAAGCTGAACTCAGACCCATTTGTAAGCTACTGGATTTGGGTGGCCGTAACTGAATTCCAGTCCTCTAATACAGCAATACTTTAACCTTCTGAGCAAACTAGCCTGCAAAATTTATAATTTTAAAGTTATTTTATACTAAATATAAATGATAAAAATTTACAACATGTTGCCTAACAATTTTTTTTAAATTGCTCCTTTCTTTTGAGTAGCATTTAAATTTATATTGACTTTAAAATTAGGTACCAGTAATTAAAGTAGATGTCATATTCCTTAATGCTTATATTTTCTTACTTCATATACTTCCTTATTAAACATTGACAGATCTTGTCACCTTAATCATGGTGTCTTTACAGTCCCAAACTCAGAAGGGTAATCCTAAATGTGTGGCCAATGCTCTGTACTAGATGTCTAGCACTGTAACAAAAGTTTAAAAAATGGTGTTCAATAAAAATAGTCCTTCAGATGATCAAATTAGGAGAAATTTAATTACATACATATGTGTATATATACATATATATTAATGTATAAATTACTGCACTTATAAAACATAAGTACACCATAGGAATTATTTCTTTAACATACTAACACTTTACAGAAACAAATTTGGAGTTAGTGACTAAACAAAACCAATTTGGACTTGGCTTTTTATGTATATATAAAAAAAAAAAACAAAAACAGCCAACCATTGGACTGAACATGGGGACCCCAATGGAGGAGTTAGGGGGAGGACTGAATGGGATGAAGGGTTTTGCAACCTCATAAGAAGAACAATAATATCAACCAACCAGACCTCCCATAGCTCCCAGGGACTAAACCACCAACCAAAGGGTACACATGGAGGGACCCATGGCTCATATGCAAATGTAGCAGAGAAAGACCTTGTCTGCCATGAATGGAAGGGGAGGCTCTTGGTCCTATAAAAGCTTGATGCCCCAGTGTAGGGGAAAGCCAGGGCAGGGAAGAGGGAGTGGGTGGATGGGAGGTGGAGCACCCTTGTGGAGGCATGAGGCAGTTAAAAGGAGGGGTGGAGTTGAAAATGGGAAGTGAGATAACATTTGAAATGTAAATAAACAAAATAACTGATGGGAAAAAAAAATAAAAGTTGAATATATTGTGTACTATAGAAGAATGTTAATGATAAGTCATATAAAATGACATTTTCTTTAAGTGACAATCATCCTAAGCAATATGATTGTCTTAATTAGAGAAGATGGTTGTCATATAATAATCACGTGTCAATGCTGGATTAATCACGTCCATTTACAAAGAGCACTTTTGTAGAGAATTTTGACAATTACAAGGCCCTTCTCTTACTTTGTTTTCTCTTTCAGTGCCACTTGTGATGTTCATTAAATTTGTCTATATGTATAAAAATTCGTCCCTGCATGGTCAGGTACAGGTTTTTCAAGACCTGGATATTATATTATTTGGAAATCCTTTAAAGAAATGAAATTTAAAAATTAAGACATCTTTTGTACAGAGACAATATGCATTCAGAATGTAGACAGAATTGATAAAGGAGTTACATATGTGATCTCCAGGTTGTAAGACCCCTATTGGGAATTAGTCAGAGGAGGTTCACCAAGATGATTCCTAATAGCAAGCTGACGGTTATCCGCATCTAGACATTGTCATGGCACTATTGTTCCCAGAAGTCACAGGCACTCACACAGGAGATGACCTTCAGGTTCAGCTCCATTAGCTTCACAGTAAATCTTTCTCCGACACCCTCATCTAATTATTTTCAAAATCCCAACAGCACATTTTGCTTAACAATGCCAGTAACACTTAACAAAGATCAGATTAGAAGGTAAAATTTGAAAAAGGAAGCTAATTAGAGCTATCTCTACTCTGAACATGACAGTTTATCTGTCAACTGTGGGGAAAAAGATCAGTCGATTACAGTGATTATAGCCATGCTTAAGATGATTTCAACGATTCTGCAGGGAGTGGTATCATTTAAGGGATAGCAACAAATGAAGGGGCAGGGAGTTAGATAGAGAAGAATCAAGTTCCAGCTTGTGTGGGTTCTTGGCCACATCTAGAGATAAGTTTAGGAGAAATCTGTGCAAACTGATATGAACCTGGACAGGCGATTTGTACTGGGGCTGCTGCTTTGATAATCACTGGAATGGACATGACAGTTCTCGTGGTGTGCAATATGTAAATGCTCTTTCACTTTAGAACTACTCATGGATTACATTAACTTTCAGCAGATCTGCTTGAAGTGACAGCTGAAAGAAACAATTTCAAACAGTCATCTAGAGAAAGCAGTGTTTCTCCTGCTTTAGTTGGAACAAGAGGAAGGGACCTCTCAGAATGTAAAGCAGAAGGAGGGGAAACATTGATGAGAAGTCATGGCATGAAAGTAAACAGGCTCTGTTTCCTTCTTCAGAAAGGGAAACAGGATTTAAAGTGAAGAACCTTGAATTCCCTACAATAAGTGACATCACAAAGTCTCTTCCACAAAAATAATACAGGGAGCACAGGTTTGAATCTAAATCAACTTCTGTACTAAGAACTACACAGGGCTGTCAAGAGGAAAAAAAAGCCATCCAAACGTGAGATGTATACAAAACTATTAAAAACAGTGCCTGTGAATGTTCAAAGCATTAAAATGATAATAAAATGGAGCCAGGCAGTGGTGGCACACACCTGTAATCCCAGCACTCGGGAGGCAGAGGCAGGCGGATTTCTGAGTTCAAGGCCAGCCTGGTCTACAAAGTGAGTTCCAGGACAGACAGGGCTGTACAGAGAAATACTGTCTTGAAACAAAACCAAAAAAAAAAAAAAAAAAAAAAAAAAAAAAAAAAAAAAAAAAAAAAAAAAAAAAAAAAAAAAAAAAAAAAAAAAAAAAAAAAAAATGAAAAAAAAATCAATTAGTGAGGAAATTCTGTCTCCTAGAAATATTTTTATCCTTTTTAAGTACAATGGCATGCAAGAAAACTAATAGTTTTCTTTTATGAAGCCTACAACTTCCAGAAACTGAAAGGGACCACCTCTCTCTTGAACCACCCTCAATTTGCCAATCCTTGCCATTTTTCCTTATGCCGTAGCTCTACATTCTGTTATATTCATAATCAGTTGGATTTTTCCATTCATTAAATAGGTTTTAGTAAAATTATATCTTTATTTTTTTAATTAATTAATTAATTTTAAGTATATGAATCCACTCTAGCTGTCTTTAGACACACCAGAAGAGGCCATCAGATCCCATTACAGATGGTTGTGAGCTGCCATGTGGTTGTTGGGCATTGAACTCAGCACCTCTGGAACAGCAGTCAATGCTCTTAACAGCTGAGCCATCTCTCCCGCCCCCATGTCTTCATTTTTAACATAGAACATCTGTATGTATAAATTGCTGGTCCTAGAAACAACATGGTATCTATTCTTTCCTTCTGAACACAATACTCAGAGGTGCTTGATCAAGGTGTGCTATGTGCATAAGGGAGCATCGCCTTCTAGAAATAGCTTCATGCCTAGGATGCTACATTGATTTCTTTCATTTTTTTAAGAATATAATTTTATATCTATAGCTTCATAATTTGTTGTTGATACATCTAACTTTAAGAAAACAAGGTTTTTATCTTTTCCCCTTTATTGAAAATAAATTATTATATTATTCAATATATTTAAATTACAGTTCCTCCTACTCCTCCCAGTTATTCTCCAACTCTCCGCCTCCTATCACATTCTATCCCCTTCTGTTTCTCATTAGAAAGAATAGACATTTAAGACATAAGGACAAAACATAACAAAATGAAATATAAATAAATACCACATTACCAAAATTGTATAAGCCAAACCAATAGAAGGCAAGGGGCCTCAAGAGAAGGCACATTATTGGAGGCACATATTCAAACACTCAGTGTCACATAAAAGTACTAAATGTTATTTGAAGTGATAATAAAAATGTTTATTTGTAAAAAAATGAAGGCAAAGATTTAAAAATGCTTATTCCTACATTTCTACTTTTAAAACTTACCCATGAGACATTTGTTAAAATTTATTAATAACTTCTTATACTATATTGAAGAAAGCCACACTATAGTCATATCTCCTGCTTTATATGCTTTTTCCCTTCCAGGACCTTATCAAGAACACCACACCCTATTTGTATCTCTTCTTGTGCTGCTCTTGGTCATTGGAAGTCTTCATACTTCTCTTATTGTTTCATTCCTTCTTCAATGAGCCTAAGAGTTTAGAGAAATACTGGGCAACATTTTGTGGCATTTGCCTTTGTGAGAATTTGATTACTTTCCTCATGCAGTTAATTACGTTAAATTTTGGGTCTTGAGGTAAAAAAATAAAAATAAATAAATAAACAACAACGAAACAAACAAGCAAACAAAAACACAGTCAATATATCCCACTTAAACTACACACTGCCCACACACTTTATCGATAATGATTTTCACCATGGTGTCACTTTGTGGCCTCGTCAGATTCATTGATTTTCCTCTTTCATTCCATAAGATTTTATTTCTTTACTAAAGATTTATTTTATTGTTTCTGTGCACACATCTAGGTGTCTGTGTATACCTATGTGCACATGCATACAGATGCCAAGGGGATCAGAATACAAGATGCGAGCTATAGTTAAAGTGGAGCTAGAGTTAACCTGATTGCTGCATGCTCTATATTGGTGCTGAAAACTCAGCTCAGATCCACTGCAAAACACTATGCTATCCTAACTGGTGTGCTAACTCCATTCCAGCCTGCTGCTGCAAGAACTCTATGCTATCCTAACTGGTGTGCTACCACTCCACTCCAGCCTTCTGCTGTTATGAAGAAAATATGGCCAACTTATTTGTAATCCTTGAAGAAACACATTTCAGTCACAATTTTGTAACATGGCTTTTTAATTGGATTGGCGCTTGCTGACAGTTGGCCACAAGTGTACTGAGGCTGAAGCATCTGGAAGCTGGACTCACTTCCTGCTGGGAGGGACTGAAATTATCCTGACACCTTAATTACTTGTTTGCACTGAGTTATGGCTGTGCCAAATTATATTCATAGTTTTAATTTTTTATTCTTTTATAATTTCTAATTTTATTTGTGAAATTATAATACAATTACAGCATTTCTTCTTTTCTTTTCCTCACCACCACAACCATTTTTTATTACATCCCCAACTCTCTAGCCAAATTGATGGCCTCAATTTTTTTCAATTGTTTTTTATTTGAATGTATATATACACTACACATACACACACACACACACACACACACACACACACACACACACACACGTATATGTATGTATACATATACATATACATATGTGTGTATGTATACATATACATATATGTGTGTATGTATCGAACTCACTCCATATAATGTTACTTTTATGTTTGTTTTAAGGGCAAACACCTTAGTATAAAACAAACAGTTGATGTGCTACTCTCCTTGGAGACGACCATATTCTACATTTCAGGGTTTCCAAAGTTTCCTGTAGCTCTTTCTGTAGAGTGGAAGCCTTGTGTAATTTTCTCTGTCTACTTTAGCAGGCCTATGGTTTTTCTCCATGTTGTGTGGAATTTTGTCATTCTGTACTCTGTACCGCAATCCTATCTATTTTCTGTTCCTTCCCTTTTACTCCCATACACTATCTAACATAATATTTGGATCTAACTCAAAGTTATTTTCTTATAATAATAAATTAGTACTGTTCTTATGCACATCTGTAATGCCATCCACGGAATATAGGTGATCTACTAGTGTCCACTCCCCAGAGAGAAGCAGACCATGAATCCACTAACTGCTAACTGTGCTTAAGATTACCTTATTGCATCAGTGGGAGTATCTTGACTGTAAGACCATGATTACAGCATCTAGGATTTATAGTGAAGACTGTTCATATCTCTCTAAATGAGCTGACCAAATACCACTCACCAGAACTATAAAAACTAAACATTAGGCAAAGGGTTTCCTATTTAGTTCAAAACTGATTTCTCTGTGTCCCTGATCAACAACTTTTATAAAAGTAATTTATACTGGCATTTGAATTTTCTAATACTAACCTATGACTTCTAGGAGAAAATTATTCACATATCTCTGTACAAACTGTTTATTTTTAATTCTTTAAATAGCATAGAAACTAGTGGGATTCCATAAAGATTCTTCTGACATCCTTAGGTTCATTTAATTCTTCCCTGTTTTTGCCTCTGACTACAGCTAACCTTCCAAAACCAGTTAGTTTATTACCATCTTATCTCTGTGATGTCTGTGGGTTTTGTCCTCCAAAAATGTAATTCTATACCCTTAAATTGATAACTTTTGAGTATAGAGTGTTACATCATATTTGCCTATATTTCTGTCACTTTTACACACATGACTAAGCCAAATAACTTCAATATCAAGTAGGAAAATATAGTTAAGCAGCTATTACATTGCATAAAAGTATCACATTGCCAATACAGTTGCAACCTATGCTAGCAATACTAAGCAAAATGCATTCAGTAATTTTTATGATAAATCCTATAGGAAAGTATAAAATGTTTATTAAAGACTTATTATTCCAATGCAGTTTATGTCAGCCATCTGCATTGAATTTGAATGAGATTATTTTACCTTTCTAGCTCTCAGAGTTCCCTAAAAACAAATACTAAGAAGTTGAAGATTTTTATCTATTTGTGCCTTGCTACTGTCTCATATTCTATTATCTATCCTATCATGTATCTATCTATCTATCTATCTATCTATCTATCTATCTATCTATCTATCTATCTATAATCTATCATTTATCTATCATCTACCTACCTATCATCTGTCAACTGTCATCAAACTCAAAGACACACACACACACACACACACACACACACACACACACACACACTTCCTATCAGTTGAGTGCTTACACATTTACAACTCTGGTAAGCAGTCTGTAATTCATAAGAAAATTCACTGCCTTTTTCCTACTTAATTTTAAAAAGTCTTCTTGTCTTCTTAAAATAAATAAAATATTAATCCTATGTATTTATTGTATTGTATTGCTATTACAATATACTCACTTGTAGTAGATAATAGAAACCCATTTGATACTAATTCGGAAATGAATGTCTTTTACCTTCTATTGTACTTGTCTACATGTGACCAATATTGACTATGAAGACTTTTGTTATTTCTCACTTCTGAGATATGGAGTATTTGAATTATACTTTTTCAGTAAAATTTTCTGAATTATCTTATGGAGCTTATCAATCCATTTCATGAAGAACATATTTCTTTTAAGTCATGTTAGAGTGTGTTTTTCAAGATCCTCACATACAAAAGTCTTAAGCAATTCTTTGAAGCTGAATTTTACATTTGTATAGAATCACTTTTATACTAAGTTGTATTTGCAAATATTTCTTGATTGCCTTATTTGCCTCTCTGCAATATTTTTTTGAGATAGCCATAGGACTTGCTGTTACCAAGACTATAATGACAATTTACTCAACTAATGTGAAAAGATAGTTTCAAGCAGATTGCTATATGTTCTGGGTTTCTCAATTTCTTATTCTTATTCTTACTTCTTATTATACTGAAGTAGCAAGAATTTCCAATAGCTTTCTAAAGTTATGCTCAGTTACGTGTCACTGAATTGGAGTTTAGTAAATTTCAAAGAAGTAAATGTATTGTTGCTCTTTTTAAAATTATGTGTATTGATTTTTAGGAGTATAATGAAATACAGTACAAGAAAGTCTCAAGAGTTACCGCAATATCATCTATAGAGATCTCATAAAGAAGCTTATCAGAACAATGATGGAAATGAACTCATTAGAAAATAAAAATCCTCTCAGAAAAAAAAAAAAAGAAAAGAAAAGAAAAGAAAAGAAAAGAAAAGAAAAGAAAAGAAAAGAAAAGAAAAGAAAAGAAAAGAAAAGAAAACCTATTCAACCTATAATTAGCCTTGAACTGTCCAGGGTTTTCAGGGAAGAATAGGTCATTACACAGGTATATTTACATATGTATGTATGTTTGTACAAACTTTGTAATCACTCAGATATTCCTCTTGAGGTTTTATAAGCTTCAATAAAAAATATAAAGATGATATAAATTTCACAATGTTATTGTTCTTGATAAATGCATCTAAGCATTAAAATATTAATTCCAACAGCATGCTAATCAACTGTATTTTAAATTTATATTTTTTATAACTTATCAAATGTATCTCTCCTTATTCAACAGAAAAAAAATCTTTTCTACCATTCATTGCCAAATATATACAAAATGCAAACACATAGCACATATTTGAATTTATAACTTTGAAACCGATTGACTATTTTTACACAGAAGGTCACTCAAGCATTGCCTTTCCAGATATATAGATCCATAGACATTGTAAATAATTCCTTTAAAAAAAAGTATCATGTTACTGGCCTTCTTAATACTCATAATTGGCATTTATATTTCCCATGACATGTTTTATTTAAAATTCTCGAGTGAATTCTATATGAATTGATGAAAGCTGATAATGTTCCAAGTTAAAATTCCACATACGATTCAAAAGTTTTTTAAACACTGAACTTTGTCCTCCTCACCCAGCATTCATTCATGATATCCACTCTTGTTTAAATGCCTTTTACCCATAATCAAGGCAATTTTAATCTTTCTTAATGCCTCCACATTTGATCTACTTCCTGTTAAAGACATGCCTGCTATGACTTTCATTATACTGTCCTGTCCTAATCTCCTACGCCACATCTCAAATGTCAGTTTTATGAGGGGAACTCCTTCACCATCCTGCCTTCAGGCATCAGCTTTGCTGCTGATCGACATCACATGCAGTAACTTTGTCAACTGCTATAAATATTTTCTCTCTATTGAAATGGCACAATGCATTATATTAACCTCCACAGCTATCACATGATGTCCTAAAGCAGGACAGTATGTGCCCTATTTTCAAGCGAACTTTTGAATCTCTTTCGATATGCATGCCTCTCATTAAATAACAAACATTCCTCATAAAGGGAACACTCTTTCTCTGTTTTAATCTGCCATATTATCTTTATTGAGTGAACACTAAGGTTATTCCCCTTAAAATCAAGAGTGAAATGAATACAGAGCATGGAATAAGTGTATGGACCAAAGATTTCAGATTATAGCTATAAAAGAAGATGAGAAATCATTATTGTAAAGGCTTCATATGTGTAAACAGCAAGAAGAAGCTGATGATGTAAATGTCTCAATAGAGGTAAATATGTGCAGATCTAGATCTAAAGTCCACTGGCAACAATCCATGTGGAATTTAATGGAGAAGGGGTATTTATAAAAACAGGAAAATTTTTAACATGTATAAAAATCAACAACAACAACAACAACAAAATGGTGAGATTTGCACAGGTGAAACCACAGAATTCTACCAAAAGTTTTAAAACTCAAATTATATAGAAACATACAATTTTAAATGGAAATGTAAAATTTGAACTTACCTATTCATTGTTATTTTAGTGCAAAATGTCTCCTGCTAGCTTATACACTTTGTTCCTGCTGGGGGAAACATGTCACTGTTAGGGGTGGTCACATGAACTTGTCAGCCTGCTCCCACATTATATCTGCTGTCTGCTTCCTGACAAAGGACACAGTGTGACCAGCCAGCTCATCCTCTTGATACCTCACCAAAAAGGGCTGAATGCCTTCATACTGTAACTCAAAATCACCCTTACTTCCTTAAATAGCTTTGCAACAGGTCATTTATCTCAGCCATGAACTTTGAAGTAATTTTGGTAGATATGACATGAAAGGCTTCTTGCCCCAGGGAAGGGGAATGCCACAGTGGGAATGTGGGAGTGGGTGTCTTGGTGGGTGAGCACCCTCATAGAAGCAGTGAAAGAGAGGATGGGATAGGAGCTTTTCAGAGGGTAAACTGGGATAGAGGATAACATTTGAAATGTAAATAAATAAAATATCCAGTTTAAAAAAAAAAGAGTACTCAGATAATAAAGAATTAGTCTGAATTGCCTAGGCATTTGGGGGTGGGGAAAAAGGACAAAAATGTTCTCCTATAAATATGAAAGTATAATAATTAATTTAGTTTGGTGCTGGCCTAAAATAATTTGCAATACCAATGCAGTATAATATTTTTCCAAAGCAGACATGAAAATACAGGGAGTGTGCAATGATGATGAATCAGTTGAATGAGAAAAAACCAACAGGCTAGGCCCTTAATGGACAAAGTAAATATATGTCCTCATGTTGCAGAAACCAAGCACAAAATCATGTCCAGAATCATTGAAGGCTCAAATTTGACAATATTTGGGGTTTGCACTGACTTATACTTCTTAAGAAGTAATTGTCATCATTCTATTTAAGCCTCTGAAGAAAACAATACATATTGCCAACTAATTCATAAATAAACTCACTTACAATGTAGCAAGAAGAAATATATTATAAACTTATATTTTGCTGGTATTAGTCAAATTAAATATTTGTTCACTACTCATTATTCCTGTGTTGTGATTTAGAAATTCACATTCTTTTCTTTATTCAGAGCTACTCGGCCCTTATTTCTTTCCTAAAAGTTTTGCAGAAACATGGTCTATTTATGTTTCTCTTATACTTGTAACTTTTAAAGCATCTTTCTCTCTTGGTTTTTAGACCTTGTAATATAAGCAAGTTGCCTAAAATATCTTTGGAAGCATCTAGGCCATTAATTATAATTTTCAATAAAAGTTTTCCTTTGATACTGAGTTTCAAAATTAGAAAACTTAGAAATCTCATTGATCAATAGGTTTGAAAAATATTTACATTTTTAAACTAGTATTTAATACCTTTATAATAAACTTTTTGTTTGAAACTTATTTTGGTAAACCTCAGAAACACTCACTCTTACTAGACACCACAGGATAAAGTAAGTAAGTTGGTAGCTATTCCAGGCTATTGAAAATAGTCTGTTCAATTTCCACAAAAATTGTTCTGTGAACATATGAGAGTAGCAACATTTTCATGCCCACATAGCAAGATTGCTAGGGTCCCTACTCTGATATTCTATATTTGAGCTCAACTTTAATGTGAATCTACATGTTGCTTAGTATCGTCCTTACCATGGTTATATAGGGAAATGGAGATGATAATATCAGTCATATGATGGGAAGCCAACACCATAACAATATCTACAGGTATCCCCCATTCACTGAAAGATTGAATATGAAAAGTGTAACTACTTTATGAATTTATTAACTTATATACATATATATGTATATGTATATGCATGAATAAAATTAAATCTATCTTCTTGACCTTTGTACTTCTATGAAACCATCTTAACAACTCTATTTCAAAAACACAATACATTAATGTTTTACAAACTTCTATGCCTTTAAAGGAGATAACAAGAATAACTTATCCTGCCAACCAGCAAGAAGAACAATCTTTAAAAGTAAAAAAGTACAAAATATTAAAATGTAGGCTTAGTTTTTATGATAGCCTTTCAAAAGAATCACCTTATTTAGTTCAAAGGATTTGAAAAGATGGCTGATATTATTACAGTGCTTTTGTTAATATGTTATATGTAATATAGGACTGTAAAATAGTGGGATTTTCATTGCTGTACCTTTTGAATAATATGAGTCCATCAGAGGCAAGAAAAACCATTTGCACTGTAAAAGGGAATTGACTTTCATGAGGGATTTAAGGAAACTACTAAATATGAAAACTGAACAGGGTGGCATTCTGAGGACATGGACAAACTATCAAAATAAATAATAAATGCTGCCAGTTTTAATGAGACTCTGAAGCATATGTACTCAACATCTCAATTAGCTTAGAAGCACACTTTCCCCCTGACTCCTCCACTTTTCTAGATATATAGAGAAATCATATCATATCAAATACCATTATTTCACCTTGTGTAGAACTTAATAAGCATATTGAGTCAAATGTGCTAAGACCAGTAAACCTGTAAGATGACCTTAATCACTTAAGTGTATGACAGTTTATAATGCAGCAAGATAAAACTGATATGATCTGATTTATGAAGAAAACCACTTGACAGACCATGAGAAACAGATGAAAATTAGAAGATAAATCAACACCTTGATATATTAAAGCTGATAGAAGAAGATGACAGATGTAGAGAATTACCCGGGGCAATTCTTACCATTTATTTTTGGAATTAAATTTGAAGTATGTAGAATCTTTGAACTCATATCAGATCACACTCTCACTACTGCATAGTTTGAATTTAGAAAATGCAACCGTTTTCTCAATAAACTATTATTAATATTTTAATTATTTGAATAATGAAGAATCTTGGATTCTAGGTCTACTAGACTTTAATTCTGGTGTGTTACAAGTAGCTCGAAACTGTCAAAAATTTATGGAGCTGTGTGTGTTATGTGAATATTTAGATACATTCTTTTTCATAACAATATGTTATTTCTCTTTACATGTAGACGGGAACGCAGAATGTTAAATTGAACAGTCATAAACTCAAGAAAATTAGGAAGATACTAGCAGCCTTGAAAGAAAATTAAAGTGAACTTTTATAGATCCAGCTAGAGATAACTTAATGAAGTAGAGATACAGAGGTGAGAAGGGAAGACTTTTCAATGTTATGTTTGAGAGTTTTGCAGAATAAGGATTTTATAGCTGTACAGCTAACAGAACATATATTCATTGTTTTTGATAGCTGAGTAGTACTCCATTGTGTAAATATACCAAATTTTTTGTATCCATTCCTCTGTTGAGGGACATCTGGGTTCTTTCCAGTTTCTGGCTATTATGAATAAGGTTGCTATGAACATAGTGGAACATGTGTCCTTGTTACCAGATGGAATATCTTCTGGATATATGCCCAGTAGAGGTATTGCAGGATCTTCTGGTANGGAAGAAGGAGCTAGAGAAAGTACCCAAGGAGCTGAAGGGGTCTTCAACCCTATAGGTGGAAGAATAACCATGAACTAACTAGTACCCCCTGGGCTCGTGTCTCTAGCTGCATATATAGAAGAGGATGGCCTAGTTGGCCATCAATGGGAAGAGAGGCCCCTTGGTTATGCAGATTTTATATGCCCCAATACAGGGGAATGCCGGGGCCAAGGGGTGGGAGAGGGTGGGTAGGGGAGCAGGGCTGGGAGGGGGGAGGATATAGGGAACTTTTTGGATAACACTTGAAATGTAAATAAAGAAAATATCTAATAAAAGTTGAAAAAAAAAAAAAAACAGAACATATATTCAAAAAGTGTTGCACCTAAGTATATGTAGATTACATTTCATTCACATGTTTGAAATTATTTCATAGCTAGTCTCATAAACAAACAAACAAACAAACAAACAAAAATCCTGAAAAACCCTTAGAAAATCCTGAACAACTTTTCTAAAGCTGGAAAGTTCCAAATATCAAATCAACATGTGAATACTATTGAATTGTTATTGTCTTAAAATTAACATAGAAAAGTATTTCTACTTAAATATGATAGCTTTCTTCTTTTGCACATAATGAGTGTTCATCATGAGAGTGTGGTGAAAACACCCAGTGTTTTCCTATGTCTTTGACTTGACAGGAGGCTGTGTTGGAGCATAGGAACACTCTCATCACTGATGATGTGTTTACTATGGTACAAATATTCTGTTTCCTATGAACAACTCTGGGTCTTAAAAATTAATTCATAATATGTGGACTATACAAAGCCAATGTTGATGTAAAACCTGAATCATTCTCCATTCATCTTCAGTTAATTAAGTTAATATCATGTACATATTATCCTCTTCTTTTCTTGAGTATGTTAACTTAGCACAAGGTGGTTCAGTATCCTGCTTATTCTCTATTGGAATTCTCTTGCAAATTATCTCCTGTGACAGAATATCTACAACATCCTGCATCAATGCAGAGAGAGAGAGAGAAAAAGAGAGAGACTTATAAATTCACCAGACCTAAAATTGTTATAGAACAAATCCCAGAAATATGAAATAATACAAATAAATATCAAATCTATGAAAAATATATAAACTAGTAATGTAGTGTTTATAATATGTATAAAAATTTGTATAAAATATGATTATAATATTCCAGGAGCAAAGAATATAATCAGTAGGACAGAAAAGTAAAAAGCAAAGCAAAATAAATAATTTGAGACACCCTATTTTTTTCTTTTTTTATTAGACATTTTCTTTATTTACAGTTCAAATATTATACCCTTTCCTATTTTCCCTCATCCTGGAAACCTCCAATCCCATCCTCTCTCCACCTGCTTCTATTAGGGTGTTCCTCCACCCACCCATCTATTCCAACTTCCTGACCCTCAATTTCCCTACACTGGGGCATCTCTCGAGCCTTCATAGGACCAAGATAATATCCTACTTTTAACTACCTATATAAAATAGATGTGTAGACTTCTTATCTAATATGCTTCTATTTTTATACTACTTGTGAACTTAAATTGTTATGTAAATCATTATACTCATTTTTATTGCACATTTTTTTTATTTACATTTCAAATACTATCCCCTTTCCTGTTTTCTGTTATTATAATAGAGTATAATGAGTACATATGAATAAATATGATTTCTTATGGAAATATTTATACTGATGTTGCACCTATGCTAACTACATCGGAAGTAAAGTTTTCAACATTAATGTCAGCTGACTCCCAAGCATGTAGACATTAGAAAAGAAAAACTTATTCAAGTACAAAGATTTATAAAATGAATGAAACAGATTCTTTTGACTAAAAGGAAAGTCTTCGATGGAATTATCCTTTACAGAAATCAAGTCCATGAATTTATAACTTTATTTTAGATAAAAATATTAAAATTAGCAGTTTGAAATCTCCATTATCTTACTAAGATATTTGTGTAAACCTCATTCTGTAAGCTGTTAGTTTGCAGTAAAGTAGTTTAAAATGGTTTCCTGTATAGACCTATAAGAAACAAGGGAAAATGCACACAAATAAATAAACAACTAAGTCTATTTGTATTAATTTGTACAATAACATTTGAAAATCTGAATAAAAGGCATTAAAAGAAAGGAAGAGCAAAATTTGTGCCATATTAATTTACTCAAGTTCAAAGAATGTCTCTACTTTATAAGTTAAGTGAAGTAGTTAAATTATTTTGTTTGAAAGGTTGACTTTCCAAGATTTAAAATTAATTTTGGTTCTCTTTAAGCCTCTCAAATTACCAAAAATAAAATTTCTTGTCAGATATTTACATATAAAACAAACTGCTATAGGATTGTTTCATTTGAAGTAAAGGAAAATAGATTGTCAATATTCACATGTGGGCATCAATCCCATGATAAAATAGCAAAAGCAACTTTAATGGTAATTATTTTCCTGTTTCAAAGGGGAAAACTCAATTTCTACCTCATGTTCGAACATGTAAATTTATTAGACTGATGAACATTCTAGGCTGGCAAGGAAGTATACAAGTTTATTTCATGTGAATACATACACAAAGAAATTTAACAGTGAGTGAGTAAAATTTCAAGTTGGGTAATCTTCAATGATGCTCCCCTTCTCTGAAGAGAAACAGAGGTGCAATGGGGGGGGGGGGTTAGCCAGGGTAGACTTGGAAGATAGGAGAAGCTGGGGCTGTGATCTGGATGTAAAGTGAATAAAAATTTAAATTATTGGGAAAAAGACATTGCAGTTAGAAGGCTGCTCAAATCTTTCCTTGTGACCACATTCATCCTGAAATTGTGCAGAATTCTTACACTGTTTCATTGCTATTTTCCTTTGACTTTATAATCCCAGTTTTCCTACAAAGCTTGCTTAGGTAACTATTGTTTTACTTTCATAGATAAACTTTTGTTTAGTATCACATAGTCACAGAAAACACAGTGTACTATCACATCCTTCTTATGATCACTGTTAGTATAAGAGCACATAAAGTATGACACAAGGGCTACATTCATATACTTAAATTTGGCGAGCTTAAATATCATTTTTATTTTTATATTGAATAAATCTCACTGTTATTTTAGTGTTCTCTGTTCTGTCAGCTTGCTTACAATTTTATTTCTTTCTTACTGCTTTGTAACTGTATCTAAGTTCAAAGCACTCAGACACATTGATTTTACTTACCACAAAAGCATACAACTCTCTGCCTCTTCCTGACTGTTTAAGTCTGTGCTTTTGTTCTGGTTTCTCTATATGTGTCACCCTTAATTTGTGTCTCAGTCACACTGTAACTATACCACCCTGCATCTTCCTGAGTATGTGTCTTACCTCTTTTTCTGATCTCTTGTTCTCCTTTCCCCTGTGTAAAAATATTGACAGTTGATGAATATTTGTTTTTCTATAAACAATAAAAAATACTTTGTTTGACTGTTTGGAAGGTGAACCTTGTTCACTGGCATGATAATATCTTATATAGGTAACAACTATATAAGTGTAACTATATAAGTGTAACTATATAAGTGTAACTATATAAGTGTAACTAAGATGACTTGATGACAGTCATGACTTAATTTTTAGCATGATGTAAAAATATATGTTTCTATGGACACTTAGAGAATCTTCTTGAGAAGATGAAGCAGTGGATCAGTGGTTGGGAGCAAAGGACCTATGTTCATTTGCCAGCACTGACATGTAAACTCAGCTGTCCATACCTCCAGTTTCAGAGCATATGACACCCTCACACAGGCATATACAAAAGCAAAATATCTATTCCCATAAAAATAAACAAATCTTATTTTCAAAAGTCTTTTTGAGAGACTACCTAATACCCTGGCATCACAATCTGTCCTTCACCATATCCACCACATTGTCTACAGGAATTCTGATGAGGGTTGCCACCTCTTAGTGCCAGGTGGTGACCTAATACTACTATGCCAACTCATGTTCAAGGGCACTACATGAAAGAGTAAAAGAAATGTGCTAGTTGTGAAAGAACAAAAGTAGGAAGAGACCAGAGAAAATCAAGACACCTGACTTGATAATGTGAAATCTAGTGGAACTAGACTCAACTGTGGTGAGTTTCAAGAATCATTGCCATTGAGAGGACTAAAGAAGTGGTCAAGTCAGCTTACTGTTATCAAATTGTGTGATACCAGAATTGCCCTGGAATCCTATGGAAAATATTTTGGTATAAATTCAAATAGACTTATTCTTGGCCATTCACATGTCCCAAAGAAAATGACAACCAGTTTCAAGATAGGAAAATAGCTTCAAATAGCTTTTTTTTTTTTTTTTTTTTTTATTGGGCATAATGAAAAAAGCAACATAGAATCAAAGAATAAACCAACAGTAGAATAAAGGACTAAATTAGATCCCATGCTTAAAAAATAGACAGACAGATAGATAGATAGATAGATAGATAGATAGATAGATAGATAGATAGATAGATACAAAAGAAACCGACATCCTAAAAGAGAATAAAGGACACAAAAAATAGTGTGAAATGAACTATATAAATAAAATTCCAAGTTTTTAAAAAACACAAATTAAAAGCATATTAAACAATATAGTGAACCTCTAAGAATAGTTGAAAAGATCAGTTTTTGTGTAATATACTTCTGACCTAGAAAGCCAAATCAGAAGCTGGGAGATAATACAAGTGACTTAGATTTTTGTTTTGTGTTGCCTTGTTGTTTTTTGTTGTTTTTTGTTTATATTTGTTTTTTCTGAATAATAATATTTAATCTAAGTGCTTGAAAATTTAAAAAAAAATACAAAATATTTACATAAAATAGACAATGAGGGGTCTGGATGAAAATAAAGAAATATTAGCGCATACTTGACATAAAAGGGAAGAGGCGCTCACTGTGTTATTTCTACTACCACATGAAACTTAACTATACATTAAGAAAGATGCTATGATATAAGGTCTCAGCAAGCATAGTTGGTTGGTGTACTGGCTAGTTTTTGTGTCAACATGACACAGCTGGGTTATCACAGAGAAAGGAGCTTCAGTTGGGGAAGTGCCTCCATGAGATCTAGCTGTGAGGCATTTTCTCAATTAGTGATCAAGGGCCCCTTGTGGGTGGGACCATCTCTGGGCTGGCAGTCTTGGGTTCTATAAGAGAGCAGGCTGGTTCTATAAGAGAGCAGGCTGGAACAGACAGGTAGATCAATGGAATAGGGTCGAAGACCCAGAAATGAATCCACACACCTATGGCCACCTGATCTTTGACAAGGGAGCTAAATCTATCCAGTGGAGAAAGGACAGCATTTTCAACAAATGGTGCTGGCACAACTGGCGGTTATCATGTAGAAGACTGGGAATTGACCCATTCTTATCTCCTTGTACTAAGGTCAAGTCTAAGTGGTTGAAAGATCTCCACATAAAACCAGAGACACTGAAACTTATAGAGGAGAAAGTGGGGAAAAGCCTCGAAGATATGGGNTGGTTGGCCATCATTGGGAGGAGAGGCCCTTTGGTCATACAGACTCTATATGCCCCAGAACAGGGGAATGCCAGGGCCATTACGTGGGAGGGGGTGGGTAGGGGGGCAGGGCGGGGACGCGGGAGGGTAAGGGAAAATTTCTGGATAACATGGGAAATGTAAATGAAGAAAATATCTAATAAAGAGGAAAAAAAATAAATAAAAAAATAAAATAAAATAAAAATAAATAAATAAAAAAATAAAAAAAAAATTTAAAAAAAAAAAAAAAAAAAAAAAAAAAAAAAAAAAAAAAAAAAAAAAAAAAAAAAAAAAAAAAAAAAAAAAAAAAAAAAAAAAAAAAAAAAAAAAAAAAAATTTAAAAAAAAAAAAAAAAAAGAGAGCAGGCTGGGCATGCCAGTGGAAGCAAGCAAGCCAGTAATGAACATCCCTCCATGGCCTCTGCATCAGCTCCTGCTTACTGACCTGCTTGAGTTCTTGTCCTGACTTCTTTGGTGATGATGTCATGATGTTTGTGCAGGAATTGAAACCCTGACTAAGACTGTTGGGCAGATTTATAATCCCATACATAAATCCCTTCCTATTGAATGTCCAATGAAATTGGTGTTTTATCTCCAAGGTACAAATACTATTGTGCTTTTGGCTCTATCTTGCGAGGCTGTTAATTGGTGTGATTCATAGTCTTTAAAACCAGGTATTTGGTTAACTTATTTTCTCTCTTGGCAGCTTATGAAGATGCTATGAGTGCTAGTTATCAGAGAGGAGGCTTCAGATCCGTTCCACTATGTCCATAAAGCTAACGGATTCATACAAACCTTGAGTGGCACTAACATTGTTTTAGAAAGTGACTAAGTCTTACTTTATCTTTTATGTATGAAAAAGCATGTCAAAGTTGAATTTTGATCCTTTTCATTCACATTTACTTTTGCATCTGTATAGCCTCTTATTAAAAGCAAACAAATAATTTAAAGCAACTATGATTTTATTAATGAATACTACAAATCATTTCTCAAATGTTAAACAATCGAATTAAGAAATATTCCAATTTTATCAAGTTTAGAAGCAAAAAAAGGCTTACTGTATTGCAATATATCTCTAGCACATTGGTAACATATTTATTGTTCTTTGTTTTCTAAGCCGAAACAGTAACCCCAGGAATCTCTTTTTAGGTAAAATATCTGTCTAGATATGCAAATGTCATATGCCTCAGGACAATTTTTGTTTTGATGAAGAGTTTCAATCATTTGGCAAATCAATGCCCGGAGGACCTTCTTAGAGTCCTACATTAGGTAAGACACGGATTTTGCAAAGAAGATGGAAGGTCAATTTTAATGCTTGCTGTTGAGAAAAGAGTTTAACTGTTATGTTAAAAAGCCTAAAGTGATAGAAGTGATAGAATATATATATATATATATATATATATATATATATATATATATATATATATATACAAGCCTGACAGGACACCTGCCTGATGTCTTAGCATAGCATGATGTCTTAGCATAGCATAGCATGATTAGGGCAAGGAACTCCTGAGAGCATTCCTGAGATGACTTCAGACACTCAGAGGACCTGGGCACAGCTAAGGTGAGGTACATAGAGGGGTGATGGAAGAGAGAAAGAGAAAGAGAAAGAGAAAGAGAAAGAGAGAGAGAAGGAGAGAGAGAGAGAGAGAGAGAGAGAGAGAGAGAGAGAGAGAGAGAGAGAATATGTGTGCATGATGAAGAACGACAGAACTGCAAATTCAAGGGTTGTGAAAAACAGCCTGATGTGAGTATTCTATGATAACACCTAAGCTTTTGTAAGCTCCTGGCCTATGCTATCACCAAAGACTGTTTCAGAGTCCATGGCCCTGCAGCAGCAGAAGTCTGATACTACCAAATGCCAAGAGTATATCCATGGTCTATGATCCTGCCTGGAGATAGCTGATATCTGATTGCTGTGCTGAGCTGGACATACCTCTTACATTTGCACCATGGCAGGCTGGACATGAGTGTGATTGAGAGCCTGAGAGCTTTCTCTGCCCTGGGAATACATTATCCCATTGTGTGTGGTCCCCATATCTTGCTCAGGGAATATAAAAGAGCTGACCCAGCTTGCTGGAGTTGCATATTTGCTGGCCTGAGGGAGATGAGCATGAGAGAACAGGTCTTGAGGCTATAGAGCTCATAGTGTCCCTCTCCTGCTAAGGCACTCCAGAGAGAGGGCCCTGTATCTCTACTATGAAGCACAGTGAAGCAGGTCTTGGTTGAGGGAATTGTAGACGAGCCTACCCTCAGGGCATGATTGAGGGAGAGTTGGACACACAACTTGTCTGCCAATTGGTGAGGTCAGAAAAATATAGATGCTCTCTCTTCCAGACCCCCCATCACTCCCTGTAGCAGGCAAGAGAGCTGGCACCAGAATCAAGACCGTGAGAGATCTCACCCTGTCCCTCACTGTCTGCAACACTTGGGAGAATGGGCGACCCAATAGGGCATGCTCTGGTGGCAGGAGTTGAGGGTGAGTCAGCCCTGAGGAAGTGAGAGCAGGCTAGTTGGCTCTGCCCATCCCTGAGTGTGGCAATGGATGAGCTAACCAGGTCAGTCCTGGAGCGACCACTGTGATGGCATGGTAGCAGGGCAACTGGAGGGCTGACAGGACCAGCTTCCACTCAGACCCCAGATGTAGAGATACAAAGCTGCAAGCTCTCCAGGACACAGAGAAACAGAGAAAATCTGAGAAAAGTCACAGTGAGCATCCTGTAGTGATAGTGTACCAAAAGTTAGAGGCTTCCATCCTCAGACCACTGAATCATTACAGTGAACATCTGCAAGCAAAGATATATGGAAAACAGGGTATATGATGGAACGCACTGTGAAACACTACAGCTTCCACAATGAGGCATTATTTGTTTTACTTCTCTGGGGGACATTGCAAGGATGAAGAGTAGTAAGAGATAAAAAGACTGGAAGAGATGAGTCAGATTAGGATTGAGGTCCATGATGTGAACTTCACAAAGAATCAATTAAAATGTTAAGTAATATAACAAAAAGTATAGTCTTACTCTGCTCTCTCATAAACTGTTGAGAGTCTAAATATTTAATTATCTTTCTAGTGTGTTGAATAGTTTCATTGAATGACTTACTCCTATATATAACCTCTAAAGTTTACTTTATTTAGGAAAAAAACAAACAAACAAACAAAAAACATGAAATTACATTTGAAATTGGTCAGAAAACAGTGATTTGCCATCATAATAAAGCAAATATGAAGAGAATTATATTAATTGAATTCTAAGTTTATATATAAACAGAGGTTGCAGTTATGTTAGTGCCACAGACTCTCTTAGGCTTCTGCCATAGACTCTCTTAGGCCCCTTTTCTGCATAAGTCGAGTTCTCTGGAGCAAGTGGGCAAGGATTCTGCGAATGACAGACACTACATGAAGGAGTGTGGATCTGAATGCAATTTGTCAAATCAAGCATCAGACTTTTTATACATAGGAAAGTTAGGTGACAAATCAGCAGGATACAATGAGGTTACTAGAGGTTACTAGATTCTTACACAAAACAGAGGAATGCAGACACAGAAAGGACCGGCAGGAACCAACTGGGATAAGATTCAATGTTAAACAATTGGTATCAAAACCAGCTCCACCTAAGGTCCACTTAATCTTAGAAGCCATAGTTCCTATTGTAGACTATTGTATAGTCATCTTCCCCTTAGACAATTGTAAATACTTGTATCTTGGTGTAACTCAGTTAGATATAGTTCTAAGTATCTAGTCTGGTTCCTCCTCAAACTGCAAACTTCCTTATTCCTAGATAGTGGTGAATTCCTATGTGGGGCAATGACTTAGCTATCCACACCAAAGGTTGGATAAAGGACTGCCTAGAATCTAACCTAGCTATATGTCAAAAATTCAATCTTTAGAAGCACTTATTATAATGAAGCATTAAGGGAAAGCACACAGATCTGTTTACCAACTAAAGCAGGGACATTGGAGCATTCTTTATACAGGATGCCACAATTCCAGGAGACTAAGTTTCCATGAAATTTTTGCCTCAGGACTGAGCCCAGACTTTCCAGCCTGTCAGGTGGGTCACTACTGGAGTGGATGTAGCATGTTAGCATGTGCCAAAGGGTCAAGTTGAAGCACTAACCATTCTCTAGTTGTGATGGCATACACAGCACTGAAAATACTTTCATGGAAGAATTAGATTTTTCAGAACTTTTGTTGTCCATTGCCTAGATTTGGTAGTGATGGTAGAATAATACTCTAACAATTGTCTTTAAAAATGGGATGTTGTGCCTGGCGTGGTGGAACACGCCATTAATCCCAGCACTCGGGAGGCAGAGGCAGGCGGATTTCTGAGTTTCAGGCCAGCCTGGTCTACAGAGTGAGTTCCAGGATAGCCAAAACTATACAGAGAAACCCTGTCTCGAAAAAAACCATCAAAAAAAATGGGATGTTGTTTCAGAAAACAACCTCTTTGGGTGTTGAACCACCATTTCACATAGCAGAATACACAAACATACTGTATTAAATAATACACAAAGAACTGTATTAAAGTATCTCAGCATTCAGAAGGTGGAGAAAGACTATTTGACAATATGGAAAAAAGATTGGTGTTGGACATACTTTGCTGCACTCAACAGTGTTTACGGTCAGTCTGAAAAATAGGTAGGTAGAAATTGTATTACCATCATCCTGTTGTCGCTTAGTGTTCATTTGTGAAAGATAGGTATTGTTAAATACTTTTATTAGAAAATTAATATATTGTTATGCGAAGAATATTTTTTAAATATTCAAGTGCTTCCTATGAAAACTCAAAAGTAAATGAGACTAAATCATATTGGAAATCATGATATAGTTGTGTTTTGTGTGTAAGTATCAAGCAACTTAATTGAATTGGCTGATACATTACAATAAAGGCTCTTAGCCTGCCATGAACATGAGCAGTTGAAGACGCAGTCTTACTTTTCCTAGTTGCTGCATGCGTTTCACCTCGGCATCTTAGCTGTGTCTCAGTCCAGTGCAGACAGGTCCTCTTTTCTGTCTTTATTTCAAACACCTTTGGGCTTGCTTGTCTCTGTGACTGGAGGTTAAATATCTAGAAATTTTCCAAATTGAGGTAAATGAGGGAAGTTTGAAAGAGAGTTTCCTTATGGTATGGCTATCAAGGGGGGCATTTTTCTTTCATCTTCTTAGATTAAGTATGACATTAGGAACTGTGTTCTGGTCCAATGGACATTACTTTACATTTTCTGTTTCTAAATGATCATTTAATTTTTTTTTTTTTCTATCCTATTGGCAGTAGTATGTTTTATCCCAGATGTATTTTTCTGTTTCATGTATTGTATGCGTGCATGTGTGAATTTGCCCACATCCCACTCATGGAGGGGCTGGTAGAGGCCTGAAGATGACATCATATCACAAAGAAATGGAGTCACTGGCAGGTGTGAAACACTTGATATGGAAACCAGTGATTGACCTAACATACTCAGCAAGATCAGCAAGCACTCATAACCACTCAGTAATTTTTCTAGCCATGCACTCGTGACTTGACTCTTTCCTTTTTCATTGAGTCATATATGACTTTGCCTCAGATAACAATTTGTAATAGAAGACACATTTGGCTCATCTCTTATTGTTTGCACTTCCTGATGTGTCCAATGACTCTATTCCTTACATACCATGTTCTTTGTTCCCATACTCTATTAGTAACATTTGTCTACAAGTCTTGAGACTAAATTGATTTATCCAC
Organism: Mus minutoides; assembly: GCA_902729485.2. Lineage (NCBI taxonomy): Eukaryota > Metazoa > Chordata > Mammalia > Rodentia > Muridae > Mus > Mus minutoides. The sequence goes on along the minus strand of LR756416.1, from coordinate 126,809 downwards.
GGCTTCTGTCATCATACAGTTTATCATCAAGTTTCCTGCTTCTGCTCTATTATTTGCCCTAATAACTAACATGATTTATGAGATGCTGCCATTTGAATGAATAACGTTTCTCAGACTGCCAGTTTCTTGGTCACAAATTGGCCAAAGTGCAACTTTTCTAACCAAGTGCTCCTGACAGTAATTTAGTTTTTGTCTCAGTCTTCTTCTTAGTTCAGATCCCAAGAGACAGGCTATATGAAGAGTTGGAGGTTGGAATCTAAAGATCTCTCTTAACTCCCACGAAACTTCTCTAAAACTTTGATTTCAGATTTATATATATTAATCCAAAAAGGTAGTGTCTTTATACAGTCTTCAGCCATAATTTTTGGTACTTCAGAGGTTGGAATGTTAGCTAACTTTTATCTGGTATATTGGAAACTGGAGTTGAACAATTCTGTAATATATGCTTCCATATTTCTTCTTACTTCACACATTTCAATGGTCCTCATGAATGGTAACTATAAAGGTAATTTTTATTTTACAAGTGCTTTGGGTATGATCTCTTGCCAGAGCTGCCATGTTATTAGATTAAAATTCCTCTTCAGGTAATTATATTCTTTAAAAAACATCCACAATTTAAATCACTAGATCTAACCTTATGCTCCCCTGTAAAGCTTCACTAACTCCATTAGCCTTTGAAGATTGTTCTCACACCCTCTGCCTACTTTCTAGAAGTCTCTGAAATTCAACACTAATTATTGAAAAGATAAATGATTATATATATATATATATATATATATATATATATATATATATATATATGACAAAAAACATGGGCTTATGTAACTCTACTTCAGAATGACTATATTAGCCATTGCATTACTAATGTTATAGATGTTTATAGGGTAATGTGAAAAAGTTTTTGGTTTTTGTATTACTGTTATGAAGCCTTGAATAATTATTTCTATTGAACTAATTAAGAGCATGTTCACATTAAAAATTCCATAGCACTCATGTCTCATATTTTATTAATACAAGTATACATAATATAATAATAATAATAATAATAATAATAATATACATTACAATTAATACACATATAAGTAAATAATACCATGTTTGAAAATACATATATTCTATAGAATGAATAAATCAGGGTAAGTAGTACCTTTTTATTTATGAAAATAACAGATAAAATCTACTTTCTAATGCTTTTAGACTTTGATATTTCCTCTTCTTTGGATGAAGGGAATGTCATGGAAGTCTACATGTTAGTGGTAAGTGTACATTTATCCTTTCATATTTACACTAGTTCTTATGTTTCACAGTCTCCACAGAACATAACTATGTTAAATTCATTGTTCAGAGTTACTGCTTATTCTGAGTTAAAATAGAAGGGACTAACATATTTCACACAATAATATATATGTGTGTGCTGTCCTGAAAGACAAAGAGGCTTTCATGCCAAAGTGCAAGTAAAAGGCCATGAGCTGAGATGCTGTGCCTCAAGCCAAGTTACTTAACTTCATCAACAATGAATGAAAGTGTGGTCAATAGCCCTGGGGTTGCTGGTATTTTGAAGCTAATTCTGCTCGCCTGGGAAAGAATGAGTCCCATACTCAAGTGACTTCTTGTGAACCATTCCCTAAAGAATAAAGGAGCCAATCACTGGGCAAGTTAGTGGGACTTTTAACTTTCACAGGTAAGTGTACATAGATGACAAGGGTCCTTTGGGAGATCAATGTTACCTCACTTGGAATGCATATTTTCCAAAATTCTTTTACATGAAATTTTGACTGTATTTTTTCTGTTGCTGTTGTTTTTGTTGATGTTAAATAACTCAACTGAATAATATTACAATGTGATAATATACCACAATTTCCTTATCTATTCTTCTGTTGAAGAACATGTATGTTGTTTCCATTTTCTGCGTATTGTGTACAGAGAAGCATGTTTGAGAGAACTATGGGACATGGTTGAACAATTTCTCTTTACCATGAAACCATCCTTTTGCATATGCCCAAGTGTGCTAAAACTGGATCTTGAGGGAATTTGGTTCCTATTTTCCTGAGGAATTGTTTAGGCTAGCCTTGTAGGCCATGTAATTAGAAGCTGAGTTCTTTGCCCTGGTCCACACTACAACTTGATCTTGAGGTACATTGTTAACCTATAGACTTGAAATTATACTCCCAGTAATGCATAATTGGTTAATAAAAGGCTAGGGATTGTGACTAGAGAGGAGAAAGAGGAAAATATGACTGGAGCTTGAGTAGGTAGCTTGAGGATACATGAAGGATAAAGAGAGAAAAATGCTGAAAACAGGTCATGACCAAAAGTAGCCTGTTCTGAGGAGAAAAATGGAACAAAACAAGCCCTGGGAGACTTAAACAGCAAGTAACACATGGCCTATATAACACATGGGATATAAGTTTGAATAGCCTCAAAACTGTCAAGTCTAGGTTTAGAGCTTGTTACTAAAAATACCTGGTTTCTATGTCTCTTATTTAGGAGCTAATGGAAAGTGTGCAGGCAGAAACCCACCAATGTATATATTATTGCACATACTCACCAGCATCTGCCGTGACCTGAGTTTTTTATTTTAGCCAATCTGACTGGTGGATTTTATTAGATATTTTCTTCATTTACATTTCAAGTGTTATCCAGAAAGTTCCCTATACCCTGCCCCCTCCCAGCCCTGCTCCCCTACCCACCCACTCCCATGTCTTGGCCCTGGCATTCCCCTGTACTGGGGCATATAAAGTCTGCATGACCAAGGGGCCTCTCTTCCCAATGATGGCCAACTAGGCCATCTTCTTCTATATATGCAGCTAGAGACATGAGCTCAGGGGGTAATAGTTAGTTCATGTTATTCTTCCACCTATAGGGTTGAAGACCCCTTCAGTTCCTTGGGTCCTTTCTCTAGCTCCTTCCTTGGGAACCCTGTGTTCCATCTAATAGCAGACTGTGAGCATCCACCACCATGTTTGCTAGGCATTGGTATAGTCTCCCACGAGACAGCTATATCAGGGCCCTTTCAGTAGTATCTTGCTGGCATATGCTATAGTGTCTATGTTTGGTGCCTGATTGTGGGATGGATCCCTGGCAGCCACAGTCATTGGGTCCATCCTTTGGATTCAGCTTCACACATGATCTCTGTAACTCCTTCAATGTGTGCTATGTTCTTAATTATAGGAAGGGGTGTTGTATCCACATTTTGATCTTCCTTCTTCCTGAATTTCAGTATTAAGTAAATTGTATCTTGGGTAGTCTAGGTTTCTGGGCTAATATCCACATATCAGTGAGTACAGGTTATGTGAGTTCTTTTGTGATTGGGTTACCTCGCTCAAGAAGACCTAGTTCCAGTTCTTCTCAAACTATTCAACAAAATTGAATCTGAAGGTACATTACCCAATTCATTCTATGAAGCCACAATTACTCTGATATCTAAACCACATCAAGACACAACAAAGATAGAGAACTTCGGACCAATTTCCCTTATGAATATCGACGCAAAAATACTCAACAAAATTCTCGCCAACCAAATCCAGGAACACATCAAAACGATCATCCATCATGACCAAGTAGGCTTCATCCCAGGAATGCAGGGATGGTTTAATATATGGAAATCCATCAACGTAATACACTATATAAACAAACTCAAAGATAAAAACCACATGATCATCTCCTTAGATGCCGAGAAAGCATTTGACGAAATCCAACACCCATTCATGATAAAGGTCTTGGAAAGATCAGGAATTCAAGGCCCATACCTAAACATGATAAAAGCAATCTACAGCAAACCAGTGGCCAACATCAAACTAAATGGAGAGAAACTGGAAGCAATCCCACTAATATCCGGGAACAGACAAGGCTGCCCACTTTCTCCCTACCTATTTAATATAGTACTTGAAGTCCTATCCAGAGGAATTTGACAATGGAAGGAGATCAAGGGGATACAAATTCGAAAGGAAGAAGTAAAAATATCACTATTGCAGATGATATGATAGTATATATAAGTGACCCTAAAAATTCCACCAGAGAACGCCTAAACTTGATTAGCAGCATCAGTGCAATAGCTGGATATAAAATTAACTCAAACAAATTAATGGCCTTTCTCTACACAAAAGATAAACAGGACAAGAAAGAAATTAAGTAAACAACACCCTTCACATTAGTCACAAATAATATAAAATATCTTTTTGTACTTTAACTAAGGAAGTGAAAGATCTGTATAAAAAGAACTTCAAGTCTCTGAGGAAAGAAATTGAAGAAGATCTCAGAAGATGGAAAGATCCCCTATGCTTATGAATTGGCCGGATTAATATAGTCAAAGTGGCTATCCTGCCAAAAGCAATCTACAGACTCAATGCAATCCCCATCAAAATTCAACTCAATTCTTCATTGAGACAGAAAGGGCAATTTGCAAATTCATCTGAAATAACAAAAAACATAGGATAGCAAAAACTGTTCTCATCAATAAAAACCTCTGGTGGAATCACCATGTCTGACCTTATGCTGTACTAGAGAGCAATCATGATAAAAATTGCATGGTACTGGTACAGAGACAGACAGGTAGATCAAGGGAATAAAATTGAAGACCCAGAAATGAACCCTCATACCTTTGGTCACCTAATCTTTGACAAGGGTGCTAAAATCATCCAGTGGAAAAAGACAGTAATTAAAACAAATGGTGCTGGCACAACTGGTGGTCAACATATAGAAGAATGCAAATTGATACATTTTTATCTCCTTGTACAAAGCTCAAGTCTAAATGGATCAAAGAAGTCCACATAAAACCAGAGACAGTGAAATTTATAGAGAAGAAAGTGTGGAAAATCCTCGAAGATATGGGTACAGGGGTAAAATTCCTAAACAGAACAGCAATAGCCTGTACTGTAAGATCAAAAATCCACAAATGGCACCTCAAAAAATTGCAAAGCTTCTGTAGGACAAAAGATACTGTCAATAAGACAAAAAGGCCACCAACGGATTGGGAAAGAATTTTTACCAATCCTAAATCTGATAGGAGGCTATATCCAATATAAACAAAGAACTCAAGAAGCTGACCTCTAGAAATTCAAATAAACCCATTAAAAATGGGGTACAGAGCTAAACAAAGAATTCTCAACTGAAGAATATCGAATGGCTGAGAAACACTGGAAAAAATATTCAATATATTTAATCATCAGGGTAATGCAAATCTAAACAACCCTGAGATTCCACCTCACAACAGTCAGAATGGCTAGGATCAAAATTTCAGGTGACATCAGATGCTGGTGATGATGTGGTGAAATAGAAACACTCCTCCATTGTTGGTGGGATGGCAAGCTGATACAACCACTTGGAAATCAGTCTGGCAGTTCATCAGAAAACTGGACATACTAGTACCAATTGATCCAACAATACCTCACCTGGGCATATACCCAGAAGATATTCCAACTGGTAAAAAGGACACATGCTCCACTATGTTCATAGCAGTGTTATTTATAATATTCAGAAGCTAGAAAGAACACAAATGTCCCTCAACAGAGGAATGGATACAGGATATGTGGTACATTTACACAATGGAGTACTACTCAGCTATTAAAAACAATGAATTTATGAAATTCTTGGGCAAATGGATGTATCTGGAGGACATCATGCTGAGTGAGGTAACCCAATCACAAAAGAAGTCATTTGATATGCACTCACTGATAAGTGGATATTAGCCCAGTAACCTAGAATACCCAAGATAAAACTTCCAAAGGACAAGAAAATAAAGAAGGAAGATCAACGCGTGGATACTTCATTCCTCCCTAGAATAAGGAATAAAATATCCATGGAAGGACTTGCAGAGACAAAGTTTGGAGCTAAGACCAGAGACTGTCCCATCCCGGGGTCCACCCCATAATCAGCCACTAAAGGAAGACTCTACTGCATATGCCAGCAAGACTTTTCTGAAAGGACCCTGATATAGCTGTCTCCTATGAGGCTTTGCAGGGCCTGGCAAATACAGAAGTGTATGCTCACAGTCATCTCTAGGAAGGAACACAGGGTCCCAAATGTAGGAGCTAGAGAGAATACCCAATATCAGAAGGGGTCTGCAACCCTATAGGTGGAACAACAATATGAACTAATCAGAACCCCAAAAACTTGTGTCTCTAGCTGAATATGTATTAGAAGTGGCCTATTTAGCCATTATTGGGAAGAGAGACCCCTTTGTCTAGCAAACTTTATATGCCCCGGTACAGGGGAATGCCAGGGCCAAGAAGTACAAGTGGGTGGTAGAGGGAAAGTGTGGGGAGAGGGGACTTTTGGGATAACATTTGAAATGTAAATGAAGAAAACATCTAATATTAAAAAAAATCACAATTCATGCTGTAACTATAATTTAACATCCAGACCTGTGATAGTGTTTAAAATAGAAAAGAAATTTAATCATACAGAAATAGAATGCAGAATAATTATATTTTAATTTTGTTTTACTCAGATTGCAAAAGAATAATAGAAAATCATTCATAGTATATTTCATGATTAGCTATTTTAATGATCATTACAACATAAGTAATATATATTACATATTTTATTATATCTCAAATATTCTCATCTTATTGAGATTCTAAAATATTAAGCTTTTTCTAGCTATATCATCAGAGGTAGGCATAGAATGTCTTTGAATGTTAGTTTTTTATATTAAATGTGGTGTGTTGTAATTTATCATAGAGAAAGTTGCTTTCTTTCATTGTTTTCTGTATTTTTATTATAGAATTAATATGTAAATATATTTCTTTATAGATTTAATTTTCAAGTCAGTCAGTATAGACAATTAAAATAATGCCTAGTAGAAGACATAGTACTTTGTCACAGAGTAATGTTGCATATTCCTGACTTACACTACAGTCTGACACAAATTTTTCAGTTCTCCTTTAGACATAGCCACAAAATTGAGATTGTCAGTGATGTATGAACATGAAAAAACATGTACATCAATCACTACTTGGCTGATTGCTTGTTTGCATTAGTTACTTCAATATCCCCTTCTGCCAGCTCAATAGATGAGCATAGTGAATTTCTGTGACCATGTGTTGAAGATGGAAGCATCCCAATATGAAATGATTCTTAATTTCTGAATCACCAGTAAAAACATAGTAGAAAACAGGCCAGAAAACTGTTATGTACAATATGGTGCCAGAGAAGCAAAGTTCTTTAGTCATATGTGTTTGTATCACCATCCCAAATTACTGAATTAAGGCTTCTTTTGATTAAATTGTGCAAATTTACTGGTCAGTGGATACTGTTCTTTATACATCCTCATCTTAAAGGTTATGTTGAAATTTCAAATGGAAGTTATTATTTTAAAAGTGGATGGAAAGACAAAAATAAGGAAAATAAATCAAATTAGTGTGGAACTTGAATCATTAAAACTAAACATCATTAGAATATGTATGCAATGTTGCATTTGGCTATTCAGTCAGGAATAGCATTCTTTCCTGTCTAATTTCTAAGATAATTAGAAACTTCATGGAAAGTTACTTCAACTAAAAATCGTATTCTCCTTCACACGTTTTACTCTTCTTGAAGCATCTTTCTGTTGTTGACAGTTTTTCCCAGCTTCTCATGAATCAGTATAATAGGCTGTTTTGTCTAATTATAAATAAACTCATGTGGAACCGAATAGGATATTTAGACAAATAATTTGCATGTCTCCATCAGAAACAATGATTTAATTAGCTAGTTTAAACGATTTAAATGGTAAAAGTATGAATTTCAACAGTTAGCATAAAAATGAATGTTACCCATTTTCTATCTAAAATGGGCAAATCCTGTCTACAAGAAGTGCAGGAACAAAGATGGAGCAGAAACTGAGGGAATTGTCACCCAATAACTGGCCTAATTTGAGACACATCCCAAAAGCAAGCAACAGTCCCTCACACTATTAATGATACTTTCATATGCTTACAGACAGGAGTCTAGTATAACTGCCCTCTGAGAGGCTCCCCCTAGCAGCTGACTGAAGCAGAAGCAGAGGAGTAGGAGGATCTTAGCCACTCAGGCCCAGCCACAATGCTGGCATTTGTGCAGCTGATATTTTCTCCCTGAGCCAACCTAGAATCTGCCAATACAACGTGGCCAATAATGCTGGATCAGCAATGGAGCAGGCCATTGAGAAAAAGGCAGCACAATATCTGGATACTTGAGAGCCAATGAGATGCTGATGAGGAGGCTATAAAGGCTTGCACTGTTCCTCTAATAAGCTAGCTTGCTTTTGCTACTTACTAAACTCCTGGAGACTGTGTTGGTGACTCTGTACCTTCTTACCCCATCACCAAGGGTCTTAGCCACAGTTACAAGCAACACAGCCAAACACCAGGTGGATGTCAGGATTTTTTTTTCTTTCTTTCTTTCTTTTAATTTGATATTTTATTTACTTAGATTTCAAATGTTGTTTGCTATCCTGGTATCCACCCCTGTACCATGGAAACCCCGTATCCCATCCCTCTCCCCCTGCTTCTATGAGTGTGTTCCCCCACTCACTCACTCACATCTGCCACCCTGCCAACAAATTCCCCTAAATGGGACATTGAGCCTTCACAGGACAAAGGGCCTCTCCTCCCATTGATGCCCTATAAGGCCTTTCTCTGCTACATATCCAGCTGGAGCCATGGGTCCCTTCATGTGTACTCAGTGGTTGGTGGTTTAGTCCCTGGGAGTTATGAAGGGACTGGTTGGTGGATGTTCTTCCTATGGTGTTGCAAACCACTTTGGCTCCTTCAGTAATGCATACATTTGGGTCTTCTTGATCAATTCAATGGTTGGTTATGAGCATCCATATCTATATTTGTCAGGCTCTGGCAAAGCATCTCAAGAGACAGCTATATCAGGCTCCTGTCAGCAAGCACTTCTTGGCATCCACAAGAGTGTCTGGGTTTGGTGGTTGTTTATGGGATGGATCCCCAGGTGGGGCGGTCTCTGGATGGTCAATCCTTCAGTCTCTGCTCTGAACTTTGTCTCTGTAACTTCTTCCATGGGTATTTTGTTCCCCCCTTCTAAGAAGGATCAAAGTGTCCACACTTTGGTCTTTCTTCTTCTTGAATTTCATGTTTTGCAAATTGTATCTTGGGTATTCTGAGCTTCTGGGCTAATATCCACTTATCAGTGAGCATATACCATTTGTGTTCTTTTGTGATTGGGTTACCTCACGATGATATCGGCCAGATCAATCCATTTGCCTAAGAATTTCAAAAATTCATTGTTTTTAATAGCTGAGTAAATAGCTGTGTAAATGTACCGCATTCTGTATCCTTTCCTCTTTTGAGGGACATATGAGTTCTTTCCAGCTTCTGGCCATTATAACACTGCTATGAACATAGCGGAGCATGTGTCCTTATTACATATTGGAGATTCTTCTGGGTATAGGCGTAGGAAAGGTATTGCTGGGTCCTCAGGTAGTACTATGTCCAATTTTCTAAGTAACTGCAAAACTGATTCCAGAGTGGTTGTACCAGCTTGCAATCCCACCAAAAATGGAGGAGTGTTCCCTTTTCTCCACATCCTCACCAGCATCTTCTGTCACTTTAGCCATTCTAAGAGGTATGAGGTAGAATCTCAGGGTTGTTTTGATTTGAATTTCCCTGATGACTAATGATGTGGAACATTTTTTAAGGTGTGTCTCATCCATTTGTTATTTCCCAATTGAGAATACTTTGAATAGCTCTGTGCCCCATTTTAATAGGGTTATTTGATTTTCTAGAGTTCTTTGTATATATTGGATATTGGGCCTATATTTTAGATTTCGGACTGGTAAAGATCTTTTTCCAATTTGTTGGTTGCCTTTTTACTTTATTGACAGTGTCCATTGCTTACAGAAGCTTTGCAATTTTATGAGGTCCTATTTGTCGATTCTTGATCTTACAACACAAGCCATTGCTGTTCTGTTCTAGAATTCCCCCCCCCCCCATGCCCATATGTTTAAAGCACTTCCCCACTTTTTTCTCTATAAGTTTCAGTGTCTCTGTTTTTTTTTTGTTGTTGTTGTTGTTGTTTGTTTGTTTGTTTGTTTTGTTTTGTGGAGGTCCTTGATCCACTTAGATTTAAGCGTTTTACAAGGAGATAAGAATGGATGAATTTTCATTTTTCTACCTACTAACAACCAGTTCATCCAGCACCATTTGCTGAAAATGCTGTCTTTTTTCCACTGAATGGTTTTTTGCTCCTTTGTCAAAAGTCAAGTGACTATAGGTGTGTGAGTTCATTTCTGGGCAATTTCATTGATATACCTGTCTGTCACTATCTTGTGGAATAGTTTGAGGAGTGTTGGAATTTGGTCATTGAAGGTCTGAGAGAACTCAACTAAAATCAATGGTCCTAGGTTGCAAGACTATTAATGAGTATTTCTATTTTTTAGGGGATATGGGACTGTTTAGATCATTAACCTGATCTTCATTTAACTTTGGTACCTGGTATCTCTCTAGAAAATTGTTCATTTCATCCATGTTTTCCAGTTTTGTTGAGTATAGGGTTTTGTAGTAGTATCTGATGATTTTTTAGACTTCCACAGATTCTGTTGTTATGTCTCCCTTTTCATTTCTGATTTTGTTAATTAGGATACTGTCCCTGTGCCTTCTAGTTAGTCTGGCTAAGGGTTGATCTGTTTAGTTGATTTTTTGTATAGTTCTTTTTGTTTCCACTTGGTTGATTTCAGGCCTAAGTTTGATTATTTCCTGCTGACTACTCCTCTTGGGTGAATTGGCTTCCTTTTGTACTAGGGATTTTAGATATGCTGTCAAGATGGTAGTGTATACTCTCTCCAGTTTCTTTTTGGTGCCACTCAGAACTATGAATTTTTCTCGTAGAAATGCTTTCATTGTGTCCCATAAGTTTAGGTATGTTTTGGCTTCATTTTCATTAAACTCTGAAAAGTCTTTAATTTCTTTATTTCTTCCTTGACCAAGGTATCATTGAATAGTGTTGTTCAGCTTCCATGTATATGTGTGTTTTCTATTATTTATGCTGTTATTGAAGATCAGCCTTAGTCTGTGGTGATCTGATAGGAGGCATGGGATTTTTCAATATTTTTGTATCTATTGAGGTCTGTTTTGTGTCTGTTTATATGGTCAATTTTGGAGAAGGTACCATTAGGTGCTAAGAAGAAGGTATATCCTTTTATTTTAGGATAGAATGTGCTGTAGATATCTGTTAAATCCATTTGCTTTACAAGTTCTGTGAGTTTAAATGTGTCTCTGTTTAGTTTCTGTTTACAGGATCTGTCCATTGCTGAGAGTGAGGTGTTGAACTTTCCCACTATTATTCTGTGTGATTAATGTGTGCTTTGAGCTTTACTAAATTTTCTTTAATGAATGTGGCTGCCCTTTGATTTGGATCATAGATATTCAGAACTGAGAGTTTACTTTGGTAGATTTTACCTGTGATGAGTATAAAGTTCTCCTCCTTTTCTTTTTTGATAACTTTGGGTTGAAAGTCAATATTATTCTATATTAGAATGTGATCCTGATTGTATCAGAACTCCTCAGAATCCAGCTATCTCTGATCCTGTGATTCTAGGATCCTGTGATCCTGAGATCCTGTTTCTGTTAGAGCTCCTGGGAGTCAAGCTGCATCTGTGATCCTGAAATCCTGACCAAGCTATGGAGATCCTTTGATCCTAAGCATGTTAGAGCACCTGTCATCCTGGGCATGTCTTCTGGGTATTGTGGGATTGGGTATGGTGTTAGCCCCCCAAGGTCTGCTCAGGGTATCAGCTCAGACCAGAAAGAACTTATGCCACTAGCCTGGTGGGGGTTTCTGTGTCCTTAGATCCCACTGGTCCTAGTTACTCCCAGTGTTCGGGCATCTGTTGTGTCCTCCTCACCCATGATCTTGAGCAACTTAGAGCACCTGTTTGTAGAGCTTCCTCAGGGTGTTGTGGGACTCAGTGCTGAGCTAGGGCCCATGATTTGCCCAGGGCACTTGCTCATACAGGAAGGTGATATCAGGGAATCTTATGGAAGATTTGGGGGAAGGATCAATGGACCTAAAGGGTTAAGAACTTCACAGGAAGACCAGCAGAATCAACTAACAGGATACTTAGGGGTTCTCTCAAGAGATTAAGCTACCAACCAAAGAGCATACACAGGCTGAACCTAGGACCTTGTACTTATGTAGCAGATATGCGTGTCTGTCTTCATGTGAGTCCCCCAACAACTGCAGCATGGCCTATCCCTGAAGTTCTTACTTATCTGTTTATCCTATTCAACAAAATGGACTGCCTTGACTAGCTACAGAGAGAGAAGATGTACCTAACCCTGTAGAGACTTGACATGTCAGAGTATGAAGATATTCAGGGGATCCTCGATCTTCCCAGAGGTGAAGGGAAGGGGTATCAGGAGGGACTGTGTGAGAGGGTATTGGGAGGAGGACAGGAGTGATCTGGTTGTAAAGTGAATAAACAAACAAACAAATGAAAAATAAACATTTCAGTTAAAAACATTTTTTCTAGTATTAAGAAATATTTACTGCCCCATTATAGAAAATCCAACTAAGTGAAATGCCACTGTATGTTGTAAGAATAATTGTTGGAGAAAATAAAATATGTTGGTGGAACTCCATTGATAAAAACTTGCTTAGTACACACAATCTTATCTATAGTAAGACAAAAAAGTAATAAAGTTTGTAAATAAAATGAGTACATAGTGGTGCTGACACTGTAAAGAGGGACTTCTCAGATGTTATTGGAATGAATAAAATGTCAAATTCATTATGTAACATTATTGAATTTCCTAACATTTATAATTGGACTAACATAATCCAAAGGTATCACAACTGAGCTAAAAGAAATGACAAGCCATATTAAAGATTAATAACAAAAAGAATTATTCTTATCTTAGGTTAGACCAAAAGTAAATATAAATAGGAATTCTCCACTTCTGTCCTCTCCCTTCATCTGTCCGGATATCTCTGTTCCATGATCTGTTTTTGTGCATACCTGATGTCTCTCTGTCCCTAACAAAGAGCCTTGTTCTCTATTTAGTGAAGAGGGAACAAAATGCATGTACAGGAAATGAATGTTTAATTATTTACTACAGAAACACTTATCAGAGTTTTTCTAGGGAAGATGTTTCTTAACTGATACCATCTGAACCAGAATAGCACTCAAAATTACAAGGAGGTGCAAGCTGTTAGCATACTGTATAAACTCCATCCGTACAGTTACCTGGCAACAATAAAAGGGGCTGCTTGCCCCCTCCTCCCTCTCTTGTTCTCTCTTGTTCTCTTGATCTCTTGCTTCTCCCTTGCCCATTTGAACTCTTCTCTTCCCTGCTCCCTTTGCCCTCTCTCTACCTGCTCATGGTCATGGCCAGCTTCTACTTCTCTACTCTGCCTTTTTCTACCTCTACTACCTTCTTAATTCCCCTCCCCATGCCCTGATTAAACTCTATTCTATACCATACCAGTGTGTCTGGTTTCTCAAGGGGAAGGGATGCCTTGGCATAGGCCCACTGAGACATCTCCTTCCCCACATCTCACCACAAACCCATAGAATATAGCACCTTTCTCTTTATCATTTTTATAAACACATCATATGGTTCCTAGACCCAGATTTAGAAACCCTGTAGGTTCGCATGCCACTTCAGCTACCACAAGAGTTACATGCTCACTCTCCCAGGTCTAGTAAGCTTCCATCCCCTCACTGGTCAGAATAACCATTTCATGGTCTTAGGGGAGAGTTCTTGAGCTTAGAGCTACCCTTATATTGAAAAAAAAAATCGGTTGCATGGTCTCAGGGAAGATTTCTTGAGCTCAGAGCTGCCCCAATGTTGTCCTTGAGGATGGGAAACATTCAGTCTTTCACTGTCCCTTGTTCTAGGACTTATTCCCTTGGGTGAGACTTTCCTCTTTCCTTTTGAGACAGTTTCTTTCTGGAAGCTGAGAATTCCAGGCTGGGCCTGGAAAACTGCTCTCTAGCTCAAGAACACTGGGTCTGAGCTTTAGTCCCCAGCCCCCACATGTCTCACCCGTGGGTCAGCAGCCCATAGCACCATAGCATAGACTTTCCCCTCCCCTCTCCCTCATTTGAGGCTTGATGCAGCCATTAGTTCAACTGATCACCTGAAAAGCAGGTCTGCGCCCCCCCCCCAGATCCCTACCAAGGACTCTACTTGCTGCCCTCCCCTCTCTGCTCCTTAGCTCTGCTCCCAGTTGTCCATCTGAAAAGTGGGTCTGTCGCCACCCTTTGTGTCCTGCCAGGGACCCTGTGTGAGACTTGCTTTTCCACTCTTGTGACCACCTGCACATTTGGCTGCCTGCTTTCCCCCCACCCCACACACATAAGGGAGCCCCTTCCTCCCTCCCTCTTTTACTCTCTTTCTCCCTTTCTCTGCTTGGGGCTTATAAAGTAAAGTCTAGCGGTGCAATGTATTTCCAACATTTATTATGAATATTTGTTTCCATTGAAGTTACTTAAGTTTCAGGAGCATGGGAGAATATAGTATTATGTGCCTATCTTAGGCTATATAAACTGATTATATAAGGAGTACAAGGTATAGTATGTTTGTTTCAATAAATGTAAGTTAACCTAAAACGGATTGAATGCCCAGTTTAAGAGGTCTCAAGACACAGTATTAACTTGATTCCAAGGCTAGGCAAAGGATTGTTTTCTAAGACAGAAAGTATTTTTAGAATAATATAACCCCACAGAAAGTGAAAGAGCATACTGAAGAGGCACTTAACATTGCAGGTAATTGATTTCCTTGAAGTTGAAAAGTGACTAATAAAATGAATACCATAAATGTTTCTTTCATACTCAATATCAAACATTTTATTCTTCCCATCTAATTTTTAAAATATTTTAAAAATATATCTGACAGTGAAATTGGAGAAAAACTACTAAATTGAATCATATTTTTACAATGATTTATATCCTTTCTTAAAAATGACAAACTAACATTAATAAAGACTTTATCCATGTTTTCTTCATTAAGGTCTTACTAATATTTTCCTGTGTTTATGATCATTTTCCAAAAGTCTGTCTCTATAATCATTTTAGTACTTAAATTCTAAAATTTAGTATTAATACTCTATACCTGTACTGGCTAGTTTTTGTGTCAACTTGACACAGCTGGAGTTATCACAGAAAAAGGAGCTTCAGTTGGGGAAGTGCCTCCATGAGATCTAGCTGTGAGGCATTTTCTCAATTAGTGATCAAGGGCCCCTTGCGGATGGGACCATCTCTGGGCGAGCAGTACTGGGTTCTATAAGAGAGCAGGCTGAGCAAGCCAGTGGAAGCAAGCCAGTAAAGCACATCCCTTCATGGCCTCTGCATCAGCTCCTGCTTCTTGAACTGCTTGAATTCCAGTCTTGACTTCCTTGGTGATGAACAGCTGAATGGAAGTGTAAGCCGAATAAACCCTTTCCTCCCCAACTTGCTTCTTGGTCATGATGTTTGTGCAGGAGTAGAAACCCTGACTAAGACAATACCATATCATAAAACTAGAATATTTTCTCATAATACACATCTAGTTGGCTACCATTATATATATATATATATTGTTGTTGTTGTTGTTGTTTTTAAATCTCTGGAAGTTTTAGAATTCTTCAAGCATATAAGAAATTTCTTACTGATAATATGTAGACCTCTGATTTCCATGTCTGTAAATAATTTCTATTGAGGAAAATTGATGCCAAACACTGTCTCTAATTTTCAGGCTATATATTGTTTATTATACACTATACTCCACTCAAATTTGTTCCTCTCAAAATTATTCAGATAATTTATATCTTTCTATGTAATACAAGAAAACAAATTAGATTCCCTATTGTCAAAATAAAAAGGATAATGCTGATAATAATCTTAAGATTGTATTTAAAATAGAACACTTTAAAGATAATGAATATCTTAACAGTTTTGAAAATTTCAATGCCCAAACTCTAGCTAAGAAGATATGTGTTCCTTCAGTTTATCAACCACTTTCCAGAAGAGGCCCAATTCCTAGCACTGTATGGCCAACACAAAATTGACTGTGACCTCTGCATGTAATCTTTGTTTTGTTTTGTTTTGTTTTTCTCTTATTTATTTTTAATGTTTTTGTTTGTTTTGATTTTATTTGCTTCTATTTTGATATAGAGGAAAAGGGATGGAGAGAGCAATGGAAGGAGATAATTATTTTGGTTAGGGAAGAAGGTGAAGAAGACTGAGGAGGTGAAAGGATAGGCCCAAATAGATTCAAATATATTTAATATAATTATTTTAATAAAAATGAAACTATTTAAAAATGGCATATGATCTTATAGATGCCTCTCTCTTTCTCTCTGTCTCTACATCTCTCTCTCTCTCTCTCTCTCTCTCTCTCTCTCTGTTATATTTATTTAACTCTGATTTATTTGTTCCTTTCATTTGCCAGTTTGAATACTAATGAAAAGAAGAGACAAAGAAGATCTGTAGTTGTATGGGTTTGGAGGTAGGGTGAAGAATCAGGGAAAATTTGGTAGAAAGAAGAAAAGTTAGTAGAAGGATATTTTATTTATTTACATTTCAAATGTTATCTCCCTTCCCAGTTTCCCCTCCTCATTGTCACCCATTCTCTCCCCCTCCTCCATGCCTCTATGAGGGTGCTCCCCCACCTGCCTACTCACTCCTGCCTCAGTGCCCTATAATTCCTCTACCCTTAGTCATAGAGCCTTCACAGGAATAAGGGACTCTCCTCCCAGTGATGCCCAAATAGGCCATCCTCTGCTACATATGTGGCTAGAGCCATGGGTCCCTCCATGTGTACTCTTTGGTTGGTAGTTTAGTCCCTGGGAACTACACAAGCAACTTTAACTGTGTAAGATCTGATAATTTTTCCTGACTGTACCTTTTGAACTTCATTAGATATCAAAGTCCATGCAATGGGGCAGACCCATTATTTGCTCTTGAGGTTGGGTGAAAATATCAGCTTTCCCTAATAAACATAACGACTAAACAAGGGTGTTGATCTCTATCATTCATACTACTTAAGCTATTCCTTGATAGTTTTATTATCACAGATATTCTTTTAGTAGAATTACTTCTTGATTTTGATTAATCATTAGTGATTTTATGGAAATAATTACATGGGCTTTCTTCTGTCCATAAGCAGACACTACTATTGCATTTGCTTTGCCTCGAATTAAATTCTTGATGAACAGTCCATTACATTTGGAGGATAACTGGACTTTTTGAAGATATTGGGAGGTATTAGGTAAGTTGAGTATGTTTTGGATGTTAGGCTCTTCATCTCCCTTTCAGCCTTCCTCTCGTTCTGGTTCATGAATTTAATACCTCTGCTCTAAAGTATGGATCTCACTATAGTATGCTATGTTGATGCATGTGCAAAGCAACTGACCAATAGGAGGCCTTAAAATCATATAAGCCTAAACAATTCTCTTCTTTTCTTAAAGTTGATTACCTCAGTTGCCTGTTTTTATGGCAATTGTAACTAATGCAAAATTCGCTGAAATATTGTGAAATGATAATAAATTTCATCCTAGAATAACCTAAAGTGATTATTTTAGTATCCATAGAGACACACTAAAAACTATTATGGGGGCATTAATTTGTTTATATTTCCCTTTTTAATTCTAATTAAAGCTCTTGATTTGATTCCTTCTTTCTCACATTTGCAGACATTTTGTAGTTACCCATGTTTATTTTGGTGTAGGTGTACCAGAGTTTTCAATAATTTGAAAATACAGTGTCTTCTGTTTTCATAGTACTTCACTGGGTTATCTATATTCTAAATTTCTTTTTTTTTTCTATTTAAAATTTGCTTCTGTTATTTTTCAATTTTTATGAAAACACATAACTCCCAGTGTAATCTTTTTATTTGCTTAGTTGATTTAACACTTTAATTTCTGCATAGCTATCTTACAATTAATGCCTATATTGATTTATAATTTTATAATAAGTCATTTTTCTATTTTAAGTTATATGGCTAAAACAAAAACTACAAAAATAGTATATCATCCTTGTTAATTAACTTTTTCTTGGTTAATTCAGTGAGGAGCCCTCCTTTAGGTCAAGTTGAATGTGATGGTTTGGGTTTTCTAATTCCTGTTCATTTTCTCTATGTTGATTCTAGGCATGATTAAAAGACAAGTTTGAATCACATTTTTTTCTATTGAGTTTTGAATTCTGTATGTAAATTTCTGTGTTTATGCCTGTGAACATTTTTGCCTAAGTCATCCAATTATGAAAAGAAAGTATGTATACTCATTCCTAACAATATTAATTTTTTCTGGGGTCCACTGTTGTAATATTGAATGACTTGATGCTGAGATCACTCAGTAATAAAGGTTCCAGAGAGCAAGCCTGAGAACCTGACCTTTGTCTTTGTGAACCACGTAATCCTGCAGCTTTTTTCTCCAGTGTTATAACACATATGACTCCAAGTCCTTTCTACCACACAACCAAATTAAATGAACAAATAAACGAATAGAACACCTTTTTCTTATAAATAAATTTCCCATTGTGTCTTTGAAATTTTTATGAATAAATATTTTGTTTCTATACAAAATGTGAGTGAGGCTTCACATATAATACCCATTGGATAAATTCAATATTGACACCTTCACATAAATTACTTCATTGTTATTTGTTAGATTAAGGTTTGGGATTTTTTCTTTCTTTTATAATTTTTATTGTTGTTATTGGTATTGTTTTGGGGAAATACAAAACTTATCATTGCCACTGTAGAGTCGTCACACAAGGCATGCATTTGAACACTTCATGTTTATTATACAAATCTTACAAATATACAATTTAATTTCACTATGTTTTACTGTCCCTTTGTTTTTATTTTCCATTTTGATACAATAATGGGTGAGTCAAACCTGCATATTGTTTATTCATTTACTCAATGACTATATGACTTATTTCTTGCAAGTTGGACAAAGCAGATGTCATATTGTCAGACGTCTGAATATTGGTCCTTTTCCCTTAACACTAGTAACTGGGATGAAAGAAAAATTTTTGTAAGCTTGTTTAGAATATTTAATGTAGCTTTTCTATCTAAAGTAATTTATTCTTACTCCTAAAATATTACCTATTTTGGTTCTTAACTGAATTGTCTCAATTTAATCTCAACTCTACAGCTCTATCTAACATGCAAGAGATTTCAAGATGCCCTGCTGAGCCCCCTCACTGGTGCCACTGTAACTTTGGTAGCTTATTGACCTTCACCTTCAGTTTCCTCAAGCCCAGATCATTTTCTTTTCCTTTCAGTGGCTCATGGTAGTATTAGCTCAGTTGAATTAAGTAATCAACATTTGTCAATTAGTGCAATCCACAATTTAGATTGGACTTTTATGTCAGTTTTCAAATAGGTCACATAACATAAGTTTGAGTTTCATAATTATCAACTTTAAATCTGTAATGGAATATGCAGATAGAATACATTAAAATATAAATTGGCATAAAAATAAACATCAAGATCCAGAATATATTTGCATTGCTTCGGCACATCACATACATACTTTAAAGTTTTCTCTTTCTTCTTCCTCCTCCTTCTCTCCTCCTTCTCCTCCTTCTCCTTCTCGTTCTCGTTCTCCTTCTCCTTCTCCATCTATTTTTCCTCCTCCTCGTCATCCTATTCCTCCTCCTCTTTTGTCTTTGTCTTCATTCCCTCTTCCTTCTTTCCTGTCTCTTCTCCCCTCCTCCTCTTCCCCCTCCTCCTCTTCCTCCTCCTCATAGTCTTCCTCCTCCTCTTCATCCTCCTTCTTCCTCCTCCTCCTCCTCCTCCTCCTTCTTCCTCTTCTTCTTCCTCTTCTTCTTTCTCCTCCTCCTCTTTCTCCTCCTCCTCCTCCTCCTCCTCCTCCTCCTCCTCCTCTTCTTCTTCTTCTTCTTCTTCTTCTTCTTCTTCTTCTTCTTCCTCTTCATTTTCCCTCTGCCTAACCCTTTCCCTTTCCCTCTTTCTCTTTTGCATATACCAGTCAGTGTTTCTCCATGTAACTGAGCCCTGCCTGTTGTGGTACTCACTCTGTACACCAGATTAGCATAAAACTCAGAGAGATCTGCCTGCCTCTGCCTCTGGTTGCTAGGATTAAAGGCAAGAGGACATCACCCACTGGTTTCCTGTTTCCTTAAGAACTTTTTTTGTTCTTTATTGCTGAGGATTGCCTCAGCATGCTAGATAGCAATTTGCAGTAAGCTATATCCTTGTTTTCTAAATTTAAAAGATAATTGTGAAATGGTTCCAAATCAAAGAGACCAAAATGAGTTAACATTTCAGGACTACACTAAGGCATTTACCTTCCCACACATCAAGTCTCTGTTTTACACTACAAGATCAAACCAACATAGCACACATGTGGACTAAACAGCCAGTTACTACCATGCACACAAGTGCTTATGTACCATATTCTGTAGTCTACCTTGCTCACAATTCCCAATTGTTCTTTCTTCTAATTCTCCCTAGGCTGCCTTTATGCACTGAAATACTACTCCCTGAAAATGTTTCATCTAGGTCTTCCTAAGTGAGACATTCAAACAGGTTCAGGGTACAGTTTGATTCCATCTGTTCTAAGATAGTTAAAAGTATCTTTAATGTATCCTGTGGCATCCTGATTCTTAATTTACCATGGTGTTAATTCTGCTTTAGGGAAATTTCTATCATACATTTCTGTACTTAACATTGCAGTTTAAATGTCTTATTGAAGAAATAAAATTTTATATATCTGTGTCCTAAATTCCAGAAAGATAAAAATCTAACAGTTGGTTTTTACACTACTAAATTTAATAAATTATTTAAAATATTTTTAGACAAGCATCTATAATTAAGGAGTGAATTCATGTTCTAAGTAAACTTTTTGTTTATTATGTAACATTATTTCTTGAAAATTGTACTGTGTCTGTCACAGCCATCCATGAATAACACATAATATACAATGTGGAGTTGGCCTCATTCATAACATTAACTCTTTCTTGAAAGCAATACCAAATTACCTTTTCCATATTATCATGTATTTTTGCTTACACACAATATCTTTCCTAGTCAGTATACATCTACAGTATTATTAACATTCAATATCCTGTAGATATATACCTTTACTCTTATCTATATTCTGTGTTCATAGCATATAGTTACTCTGAGTAATAGGTATGAGAAGAATATAATATAATATGCACTCATCTGTGAAAATTCATCTTTTCTATATAAATGATAATGTGCCCATCACAACGGTTTGCAGGTGGAAAACCAACATAACAATTTTATGTGTCTTCAGTAAGGAAGCATTATTTCCAGGACAAAATTCAGATTTAGCAAAACATATAACATATTCTAGATAGTGGTTCTCCACAATGCAATCTTTCAGAAAAAATTTCCAGTGAGAAAATATTGTACAGAGAACATAAATAAAAATGTGTCCCTATATGAGCAGCCATAGCAAAATCTATCATTGGGAAGAGATTCATGCATGCTAATGAGAATGAATTTGACTGACTGTGACTTTCAATCAGATTTTTCTGCATCATTTCAATCAGCATCTGAAGACTTTACTGTAGCTCACTCAGAAACATACCACTTTCCCCTTTCCAAATGAATCTCTGTACTATATTAATCATATACTAAATAAAGAACTAAGAGCTACTAAAGTCATGCTGTCAAAATAGTTCATAAATCAAAATATGTGACAGTCTTATTTTTATTCACTGCACTATCACAGTGTATATTTTACAATGAGAATAGTTTTAAATGCCCTAACGTGAAATCATTGTTTGCTAGAGTTACAGTAGTAGAATTCTCTCATGCATTCCATGTACATGATTTAAAATTAGCATATTCAATTAATTGCTTATTCATGCATTTCAGTCATTAATAAAAATACATACATATGTGAACTTGATATCAATTTCTGGTTAATTTTGCCCCCTATTTAGAGAAATCACTTGAAGGATGTCTTCATACACACACACACACACACACACACACACACACACACACACACACACTCTCTCTATCTATCTATATATATATATATATATATATATATATATACTGGCTAGTTTTGTGTCAGCTTGACACAGGCTGAAGTTATAACAGAGAAAGGAGCTTTAGTTGGGGAAATTCCTCCACGAGAACCAGCTGTAAGACATTTTCTCAATTAGTGATGAAGCCAGGAGGTCTCCTTGTGGGTGGTGCCATCTCTGGGCTGGTAGTCTTGGTTCTGTAAAAGAGCAAGCTGAGCAAGCCAGAGCAAGCAAACCAGTAAACAACATCTTCTGCTTTCTGACCTGTTTGAGTTCCAGTCCTGACTTCCTTTGGTGATAAATAGCAGTATAGAAGTGTAAGCTGAATAAACCCTTTCCTCCCCAATTTGCTTCATGGTCATGATGTTTTGTGCAGGAATAGAAACCTTGACTAAGGCATATACTGTCCAACTAGATTTTATAATTCACAAGCAAATGATGAAAGCCAACATTGTATATTTACGGAAATACATTCAGGATGGATCCATTGGTCCTGTAAAGATCATCAATACTGAATAATGAATTTAAATTCCACATAATATATGCAATTATTTGATGAAAATTTGGCTTTTAAGCTTTGTACTGGATAGTTTTGTGTCAACTTGACACAGCTGGGATTTTCACAGAGAAAGGAGCTTCAGTTGGGGAAGTACCTCCATGAGATCTAGTTGTGGGGTATTTTCTCAATTTGTGACCAAGGGGGAAATGTCCCTTGTGGGTGGAACCATTTCTGGGCTGGCAGTCTTGGGTTCTATAAGAGAGCAGGCTGAGCAAGCCAGGGGAAGCAAGCCAGTAAAGAACATCCCTCCATGGCTTCTGCATCAGCTCCTGTCCTCTGACCTCCTTGAGTTCTGGTCCTGACTTTCTTTGGTGATGAACAGCTGTATGGAAGTGTAAGCTGAATAAACCCTTTCCTCCCCAACTTGCTTCTTGGTCATGATGTTTGTGCAGGAATAGAAACTATGACTAAGACAAGCTTGTAACAAAAACTATGATATGGTTTTATTTGTTTAACTTCTCTTAGCATAAAGGATATTAAGTTTATTTAAGTATATTTTTCTTTAAAAAAATGCTTACATATTTTCTGAGTTAGGGATTCTACTGCTATGATGAAACACCTCACAATAAATCATGTTGGAGAGGGAAGGGTTTATTTACCTTATATTTCATATCTATAGTTTATATTTGAAGTAAGTCAGGGCAGAAGTACAAGCAGCTCCACAATGGTACCATACACAAACACTGAGCCCTTCCTTTCATCATTGAGAAAATGTCTTGCAGCTGGATCTCAAAGAGGCATTTAATCAACTGAGTCTCCTTCCTCTCTGATGTGTGTAAAGTTGATACACAAAACCAGCCAGTGCATATATTTAAAATATTATCTGTTATATATTCTATAGATATTAAATAATAGAACTACTTGCAACAAAATCAGGAGTCCCAAAAATATTAAACAGAGAGTTTATATAAAATCATGCATGTTATATAGATGATACAGACCCCTATAGACCTTGTGCTCGCTACTTCAGTCTCTGTGAAGTAGCATAAACTGCTACTTCAGTATACTTAGAAGTACTTGTTCTTCTGGTGTTCTCACATTTATCTTTTTATCTCACACCATGGAACCTGGAACATGGGATGGAGGCTCCATGCAGCATCTACTGATGTCTCCACGTTCAATGACTTATGTAGTTCTTCATCAGAAAGTCCCTGCTGTCAGTTTGCAGAGATCAACCTATTGTCATGGCAAGAATTTTGGTTCTTCTGCTCTTTCCATGGGCCATCTTTGCTTAAAGCTCATTTGGAAATAACCCACTTTCAATACTGGGAACATTGTTTTATATTAAGAGAATGCCACTTGGGAATCTGTCTACCCAGTTATTTGAACACTTCACATATTTTACAAAATTTCCACTCCACTAGGATTCCAGACCATGTCTCCTGTTGACTCAACCACAACACAATTATTAACAGAGCAGTAGGGATATATTGTAACCCCATGTTCATTTGAGACAAAGAAGAACAAATCCTAGTCCAAGCTTTATTTTCTGGTTCTGGGGAAACATGCATCACAGAAAAAAATGAAAGACTTTGTTTCAGTTAGTGTTTTACAGCTGAGAAGAGACACCATGACCAAGGCAATTCTTAAAAGGACAAGATTTAATTGGGGATGGCTTACAGGTTCAAGGGTTCAGTCCATTATTATCAAGGCATGATGACATGTTTCAGCAGATAGTCCCATGGTCCCCAGAGGAATCTCCACACCACAAGCACCATAGCATGCTCAGGATCTTAGCATCACTGGTGAGTGGAACAAACCATCTGTTCAAAACAAATCTTGATGGGCCTGTGCCAGCAGCAGGGATACAGGAAACCCCCTGACCTGGGGCTCAGGTTCCTTCTGGTCAGTTACAGCTCCAGGCCCCCTTGGGCTTGAACAACAAATTCTCTAAATAAAGATAGAATATTAAAAGCAGTAAGGGAAAAAGCTCAAGTAACATATAAAGGCAGACCTATTAGAATTACACCAGATTTCTTACCAGAGACTATGAAAGCCAGAAGATCCTGTACAGATGTTATACAGACACTAATGGAACGCAAATGTCAGCCCAGGCTACAAAACTCTCAATTACTATAGATAGAGAAACCAAAGAATTCCATGACAAAAACAAACAAATCCACACAGTATCTTTCCACAAATTCAACCCTTCAAGAAATAATAAAGGGAAAACTCAAACACAAGGAGGTAAATGACACCCTAGAAAAAGCAAGAAAGTAATCTTTCAATAAACCTAAAAGAAGATAGCTGCAAGAAAAGAATCTCAACTCTAACAAAGAAAAATAACAGGAAGAAACAATTACGTTTCCTTAGTATCTCTTAATATCAATGGAATCAATTCCCCAATAAAAAGACATAGATTAACAGACTGTCTACATAAACAGGCCCCAACATTTTGCTGCATACAGGAAACCTACCTCAGGTACAAAGACAAACACTACCACAGAGTAAAAGACTGGAAAACAATTTTACAAACAAATGGTCCCAAGAAACAAACTGGAGTAGCACTTCTAATATGGAATAAAATCGCCTTCCAACCCAAAGTTATCAAAAAAGAAAAGGAGTGGAAAGTCATACTCATCAAAGGTAAAATCTACCAAGATGAACTCTCAATTCTGAATATCTATGCTCCAAATGCAAGGGCAGCCACATTCATTAAAAACACTTCAGTAAGCTAAAAAGCACACATTGCACCTTACACAATAATAGTGGGAGATATTAACACCCCACTCTCAGAAATAGAAAGATCCCCAAAACAGAACTAAACAGAGGCACAGTGAAACTAACAGAATTTATGAAACATATGGATTTAACAGATATCTACAGTACATCCCATCCTAAAATAAAAGGATATACCCTCTTCTCAGAACTTCATGTTACCTTCTCCAAAATTGAACATGTTATCAGTCACAAAAATGGTCTCAACATATACAAAAATATTGAAATTATTCCATTTATCCTATAAGATCACCAGGGAGTAAGGCAGATCTTCAATAACAACATAAATAATAGAAAGCCAACTTTGACATGGAAGCTGAGCAACACTCTATTCAATGAAAACTTGGTCAAGGAAGAAATAAAGAAAGAAATTAAAGACTTTTTAGAATTTAATGAAAATGAAGCTACAACATACCCTAACTTATAGGACACAATGAAAGCAGTCCTAAGTTCAAACTAAATGGAGAGAAGTTGGAAGCAATCCCAGTAAAATCTGGGACTAGACAAGGCTGCCCACTCTCTCCCTATTTATTCAGTATATTACTTGACTTCCTTGCCAGAGCAGTTAGACAACAAAAGGAGATCAAGGGGATACAAATTGGAAAGGAAGAAGTCAAAGTATCACTATTTGATGATATGATTATATAATCATATATATATATATATATATATATATATATATATATATATATTCCTAAAAATTCCACCAGAGAATTCTTAAACCTAATAAAGAGCTTCAGTGCAGCAACTGCATATAAAATTTATTCAAACAAACCAGTCGCCTTTCTCTACACAAAGGATAAACAGGTTGAGAAAGAAATTAGGGAAACAAAACTCTTCACAAAAGTCACAAATATTATAAAATACCTTGGAGTGACTGTAACTAAGAAAGTGAAAGATCTGTATGATAAGAACTTCAAATCTCTGAAGAAAGAAATCAAAGATCTCTGAAGATGGAAAGATCTCCCATGCTCATGGATTGGCAGGATTAATAGAGTCAAAGTGTCTATCTTGCTGAAAGCAATCTAAAGATTCAATGCAATCCCCATCAAAATTCCAAATCAATTCTTCACCGAGTTAGAAAGGGCAATTAGCAAATACATCTGCAATAACAAAACAAACAAACAAACAAACAAATAAAAATACAGGATAGCAAAAACTATTCTCAACAATAAAATAGCCTCTGGTGGAATCACCATCTCTGACCTCAAGCTGTACTACAGAGCAATTGTGATAAAAACTGCATGGTACTGGTACAGCGACAGATGGGTAGATCAATGGAATAGAATTGAAGATCCAGATATGAACCCACACACCTATGGTCACTTGATCTTTTACAAGGGAGCTAAACCTATGGTCACTTGATCTTTTACAAGGGAGCTAAAACAATCCAGTAGAAAAACAATGGTGCTGGCACAACTGGTAGCTATCAAGTAGAAGAATGTGAATTAATCCATTCTTATCTCCTTGTACAAAGCTCAAGTCTAAGTGGATCAAAGAGCTCCACATAAAAAAAGAGACACCGAAACATATAGAGGAGAAAGTGGGGGATAGCCTCTAAGATTGGGCACAGGGGAAAAATTCCTGAACAGAAAAACAATGGCTTGTACAGTAAGATCAAGATCAACAAATTGGCCCTCATAAAACTGCAAAGCTTCTGTAAGGCAAAAAGACACTGTCAATAAGACAAAAAGGCCACCAACAGATTGGGATTTTTACCAATCCTAAATCAGATAGGGGACTAATATCCAATATATACAAACAACTCAAGAAGGTAGACTCCAGAAAATCAAATAACCCTATTAAAAAATAGAGTGCAGAACTAAACAAACAATTCTCAAATGAGGACAATTGAATAGATGAAAAACACCTGAAAAAATGTTCAACATTCCTACTCATCAATGAAATGCAAATCCAAACAACTGGGAGTTCCACCTCACACCAGTCAGAATGGCTAAGATCAAAAATTCAGGTAAGAACAGATGCTGACAAGGATGTGGGAAAAGAGGAACATTCCTCCATTGTTGGTGGGATTGCAAACTAGTACAACCACTCTGGAAATCAGTATGGAGGTTCCTCAGAAAACTGCACATAGTACTACTGGATGATCCCACAATACCTCTTCTGGGCATATACCCAGAGGATGTTCCTACTGGTAATAAGGATACATTCTCCACTATGTTCATAGAAGCCTTATTTATAATACCCAGGAGTTGGAAAGAACCCAGATGTCCCTGAACAGAGGAATGGATACAGAAAATGTGATACATTTACACAATGGAATACTACTCAATTATTAAAAATAATGAATTTATGAAATTCCTAGGCAAATGGATGGATTTGGAAGGTATCATCTTGAGCAAAGTAACCCAATCACAAAAGAACTCACATAATATGTACTCACTGATAAGTGGATATTAGCCCAGATTCTTAGAATACTCAAGATACAATTTGAAAAAACACATGACACTTAAGAAGAACAAAGACCAAAGTGTGGACACTTTGCCCCTTCCTAGAATTAGGAACAACACATACAAGGAAGGAGTTACAGAGATCAATTGTGGAGCTGAGATAAAAAGATGGGCCAACCAATGATTGCTGCATCAGGGGACCCATCCCATAATCAATCCCCAAATGCAGACACTATTGCATTTGCCAGCAAAGTTTTGCTGAAAGTGCCCTGATATAGCTGTCTCTTGTGAGGCTATGCCAGTGCCTGGCAAATACAGAAGTGGATGCTCACAGTCAGCTATTGGATGTAAAACAGGGTTCCCAATGGAGGAGCTAGAGAAAGTACTCAAGGAGCTGAATGTGTCTCCAGCCCTATAGGTGGAACAACAATATGAACTAACCAGTATCCCCAGAACTCTTGTCTCTAGCTGCATATGTAGCAGAAGATGGCCTAGTAGGCCATCATTGGGAAGAGAGATCCCTTGGTCTTGCAAGCTTTATATGCCCCAGTACAGGGAAACGCCAGGGCCAAGAAGTGGGATCAAGTGGGTAGAGGAACCAGGCAGGGGTTGGGGGAGTGTTTAGGGGACTTTCGGGATAGCATTTGAAATGTAAAGGAAGAAAATATCTAATAAAAAATGGAAAGAAAACAATGAATTTATGAAATTCTTAAGCAACTGGATAGATCTGGAGCATATCATCCTGAATGAGGTAAACCAATCACAAAGAACACACATGATATGCACTCTATGTTAAGTGGATATTAGCTCAAAAACTTAGAATACCAAAGATATAATTTGCAAAACACATGAAACTCAAGAAGAAGGAGGAACAAATTGTGGATACTTTGTTCCTTCTTAGAACACTGAACAAAATAAACATGGAAGGATTTACAGTGACAAAGTTAGGAGCAGAGCCTGAAGTAATGACCATCCAGAGACAGCACCACTTGGGGATCCATCCCATAAACAACCACCAAACCAAGACACTAGGCAGATGCCAACAAGAGCCTTCTGACAGAAGCCTGATATAGCTGTCTTCTGTGAGGCTCTACTAATGCCTGGCAAATTCAGAAGTGGATGCTCACAGTCATCCATTGGATGGAGCACAGGGTCCCCTTGAAGGAGCCAGAGAAAGTACTCAGGGAGCTGAATGTGTCTGAAGCCCCATAAGAGGAACAGCAATATGAACTAATCAATCACTACAGAGCTCCTTGGAAGTATACCATCAATAAAAAAAAAAAAAAAAAAAAATTGTGGAGCATGTGGCTCTAGCTATATATGTATCAGAGGATGGCCTAGTTGGTCATCAAAGGGAGGAGAGGCCCTTGGTCCTATGATGGCTCTGTGGTCCAGTATAGGGAAATGCCAGAACCAGGAATGGGATTGGATATGTTGGGGAGCAGGGGGATTGTGGAGGGGATAGGGGATTTTCAGAGGGAAAACTAGGAAAAGGGATAACATTTGAAATGTAAATAAAAAAAAAAAGAAAGAAAGAAAGAAAGAAAGAAAGAAAGAAAGAAAGAAAGAAAGAAAGAAAGAAAGGAAGGAAGGAAGGAAGAAGGGAAAGAAAGTAAAGAAAAGAGAGAGAGAGAGAAAGAAAGAAAGAAAGAAAGAAAGAAAGAAAGAAAGAAAGAAAGAAAGAAAGAAAGAAAGAAAGAAAACTGAGCAAACCAGGGGAAGCCAGTAAGTAACATTCCACCATGGCCTCTGCATCAGCTTCTGCTTCCTGTCCTGCATGAGTTCCAGTCCTGACTTCCTTTGGTGATAAAGAGCAATATGGAAGTTTAAGCTGAATAAACCTTTCTCTCCCCAACTTTCTTCTTGGTCATGTTTTGTGCAGGAATATAAACCCTGACTAAACCAGGGGGTGAGGGAGGAACCTCTGAAAAGTTCCAGTGAAGAGGAATATAAGAAGCTTCCAACCTCAATAGAGATGATATTAGCCAAAATGTCCAAAATGGGACGATAGAACTTGAAGAGTTCGCCCCCAGTAGATAGACAGGGCCCCCAGTATTGCAATGAGGTCACCAACCTACCTTAATACTCTTTGATCCAGAATTGTTCCTGACTAAAAGAATGCAGGGACAAAAAATGGAGCAGAGATAGGAGGAAAGGTCATCCAGTGATGGGCCCAATTTGGGATTTATCCCATGGATGGGCAACAAATCCTGACACTATTACTGATGCCATGTTGTGCTTGCAGACAGAAGCTGGTCAGTGTTGCCTAGCACATATGTGGCAGAGGACATCCTTGTCTGGCCTCAGTGGGAGAGGATGTGCCTAAAGTTGTACAAATGTGATGCTCCAGGGAAGGAGGATGCAGGGGGATTGAGCTGGTAGGTAGGTATGTGGATAAAGTAGTAGGTGGCTCAGGAGTGATATGGTGAGTACTCCTTCAGAGGCAGAGGAGAGGGAGGATAGGGTTAAGAATTCTTGAAGAGGGTACTGGGAAGGGGACAACATTTGGAATGTAATACATGAAACAATAAACAAACAAACAAAGCAGAACAGATACAGGAACCTACAACTGAATATCAGGTGGAGCTTGGGGAGTCTAATAGAAATGTTGGGGATAGAATTGAAAGAGCTGGAGGAGTCATAGTCATTGCCAGAAAAACTATAGAGTCAACTAACCTGACCCTATGGAGGCTCAAAGAGATTGAACTACCAACAAAAGACCATTGGATGGGGGGTGGGGTTGCGGGCAAAGGCCTCTACAGTATTGTCACAGATGTGCAGCTTGATTTTTGAATGGATCTCCTAACAATTGGAACAGGCCTGTCTCTGACTTTGTTATGTGAGGATTCCCTTTCCTTAGCTGGACTGCCTGGTTTAGCCACAATGGGAGAGGATGTACTTAGTTCTGCAGTAACATGATATCCTGGTGCAGGGTGGTACCCAAGGGGGTCATCACATTCTCTGTGGAGAAGGGGATTGAGTGATGAGGGAAGAGATTTTTAAGAGTGAGATAGAGAAGGACAGGGAACAATGACCGTAATCAGGATTTAAAGATTAATTTAAAAAAAAAAAAAAAAAAAAAAAAAAGTAAGAAAAGAAAAGAAAACAAAAATCAAAGACTTAAAGAGTATTCTCCTTGTTGACCTATTGTTTCATGATGCCAACTTTCTTTAAAAATGAGCAAGAGAGAGTAAGAGAAAACAAATCACAGACATTTGATTTTGATGTGACATCCTAAAATAAATAGGAAAATAAGGTAAAAATAAAAAAGAAAGGAAATCTATCCAGATCAATGACAAAAAAAAAAGAAAAAGTAAAAATGATTGTATCATAAATCTTTTTTAGCATATCCATTGTAATTTACATGCTGTTTTTGTTAGACCTATGCTGTGGTGCAGTTTATTTGTGGATATTTGTTTTAATAAATTAGGTAGACACTTTGTGTGTATATTAATTGTACAATATTTACTGGAACTA
The DNA here is from genome assembly GCA_902729485.2 of Mus minutoides. NCBI lineage: Eukaryota > Metazoa > Chordata > Mammalia > Rodentia > Muridae > Mus > Mus minutoides. The sequence continues at coordinate 95,704 of LR756416.1, read as the reverse complement.
AATCTGAAGCTTAGACTACATCCAGTCAACACAGACTGTATTCCCAGGACTCAGCAGGTAGATGCATTAGATGAAAATTTCAAAGAATCTTTGATTACATAATATGTTCAGGTCAACATCAACTGTTGTATGCTATCATAAAAACAAACAACGAAACCAAGGCATAGGTTATCAGTACAGGCTTCTAGTTTCAGCTACCTCAGATATTGAAAGTAAAAGAATGGCAAACTAAAGGTCTTTATGGTTTTTAAGGCAAACTTGTGTCTATCTTAGATATGCTAATGAACACCCTCTTTCCCAAGACAGTGCAAAACAGAGGAGCAGGAGAAAGAGGAGGTTGGGTGAAAAGAAAGGCAGAATAATGAAAAAAATGATAAAGAAGAAGGCTATGTATATGATTCATGGTAAAGGTTTTGCTAACATGAATAAAACACCAGGTTTCAATATTAAAAAGAAAACAGAACCAGACAATCTTAAAAATAAATAGATTTTAAACAAATTAAATATTCTGTTAGGCAATAGGGAGCTATTGGCAATTGTTAGCTTCTGGAGGACAGAAATATAATTTTCCTTAAGGAACTCTGGTAGGTATACCATAATCTAATGTTAGACAACACATCCAGGACTGAATCGGTAGCAAAATTTGTTCTTTATAGAATAAAAACAAACAAACAAACAAACAAACAAAAACTCTCAAAGTTTTATATATATATATATATATATATATATATATATATATATATATATATGCCTTCTTCATAATAATTTTTTTCTTTTTTTCCCTCCATATCTATATATACATATGTGTGTGGGTATTTAAAATGTGAAGGTTGTCATTGTTTACACAACTGAATGAATTAATTTAAAACATCAAATCATAATTTGTGATTGGATATTTTATAGTTAAAAGAGACATTAGAATAGTGGGGTTTGCACTGACACTAAACATGAAATTAGAATTTAGAATATAGGTATACTGTATGCTAATAGTGATGGGTTTGGTAGATAGTCTGTCAAGAATTGTGGTTGATATACATTATTTATTTGCATAAAATGTCTTTCATATAAGTATAATGTATGTACACTAATACAAGAAAGGAAGTTGCTATACAGTTTATATTTCAAAACATAATCTATGCAGAAAAAGAAAGTGCATGGAAAAAAAAAAAAAAAAAACAAGGGTTTTTAATCAGTACTAGTATTTTCAGCTGATTCGGTTCACTTGAAGCATTAAATTGAAGTTCCATCTGCCTGAATTTAGATGCTACTAACAATGTTAAATTTCTTATTATTTTAGTGCAGAGAAAAAGAGGATGAATATAACTTCTGGCAGGAATTTCTTCATTCCTGAAATAAAATTATGGGTGAATTGTCACTAATAGAAATGTTCACCATAAAAAACAGAATGTGGCTGAGTTCACAGAACCATTCAAAACTGCCTATCAAGAACATAAAATATCACTATAGAAAATGCCATTTTAATGTAGCATAAAATAATTCAATTTAATCTCTAAGCAGGTGTGACACTCAAGGAAAGCTAGCAGAGTTATTCTCTGCCCAATCAGTAAATAATTTCCATGGCATTTGTTTTATTGTGGAATTGTTATTTTATATATAAACTGACACACAAGCATTAGTCGTTTTGTTCCCTACCAAAATAAACAGCATTATCTTAAGTTAAATAGAAAAAAATGTTTGATTATACAACCTTTTGTGCACCTTAAAATACTAAAATGCTGAATGAAATTAGTAAGTAACATTTGGTAACACAAGCCAAAAGAAAAACTTCCTGTGAGTGTGATTAGTATTTATAATCATAGAAGGGAAATGTAGTTATCCAGCATTCCAAACCAAGTGTAGAAGGAATTAAAGATGTTTCAATAGACTATCAATCTTTTTGTCCTATATCTTTCAGTGACTTTAATAACAAATAATCTTCACTAACTGTTTTATTACATATGTAAAATAAAGTTTGAATTGAGAGCTGGTGTATGTGAAATCTACCACAGAAAACAAAAAGTTCATATTCATCAGATAATAACAGTTTTAAATGTATATAAAACATGAATTTATAATAATTACATGTATTATTTATTTTATGAGAATTCCCACTAATGGAGTCATAGTAGTCTAACTTATATAATTGTGAGGTTTTGTCACATTTTATATGAAAATGCTTATATGTATGTGTATAATTCTAAAAATGTATAACTTTTATAGAATAGGATTACATTGTCCAGAAAATTATTGGTATAAATAAAGAAAATTATAAAACAAACAATGTTTTTGGATATAATATTTTCCTTTTATTATTCAGTAATTTCATATATCTTTGAATTATAATGTGGTTTAATAACTAAGACTAATATTCATTTTTCTGGAACCGAACATTTCATGGGCATTTTGAGGTCATTAAGCCTTGGGAGAAATTGGTAACGTGTCTTACTGAAGGAAAGGACAAGGCTGTGTCTTGGCCAGAAGATTAAAACTCATCTCTGCCCCAAGAGCAAAGAACTGGCCAGAAAAATAGTCATTTCATAGGTCTAAACGTATATATTCTGATTTCCTTCATTAAGTGCAGGGCAGTGTGTACACACATACTTATAAGATCTGTATATACCTGCTTCACTACAGTTCAAGGATTGGAAATAGAAATAGTTCAGGCCATCCTGTGTCCCTTGTAGGTATTATAAAGGCTTTCTCGATCCCTGGCCATTAGAAGTCATGGCAAAGTCAATGAAACCTGATCAAGATATTTAAGCTGATGTGCTAGTGAATGGTACAATCTATTGAAAAGTGATTAAGGAAGGCAGATTGCTCCATTTATCTTTATTTTTTATATTCCTTTTGAAAATTTTTTATTTAATCCTTTTATTTTACACTTCAGATTTTGTAACCCTCCTGGTCCACCCTCTGACTGTTCCTGTCCCATACCTTCTCCCCATTCTCACACTCCCATCCCCTACCCCCCAGACTTCTCAACACCCTGGGACCTACAGTCTCTTAAGGGTTAGATGCATCTTCTGTGACTGAACAAGGACCTGGCAGTCCTCCAGTATATATGTTAGGGGCCTCATATCAGCTGGTGTATGGTGCCTGGTTGGTGGTCCAGTGTCTGAGAGATCTCGCTGATCCAGGTTAACTGAGATTGCTGGAGCTCTTACAGGGTCACCCTTTTACTCAGCTTCTTCCAGCATTTCCCTTATTCAACCAAGAGATCAGGTCTGTCCATTGGTTGGGTACAAATATCTGTATCTGACTCTTTTCTCTTTTAGCTGCTTGTTGGGTTTTTGGAGGGAAATACTGATAGATTTATTTATTTATTTGTTTGTTTGTTTATTTATTTATTTATTTATTTATTTATTATAGAACATGATTTTAATGCTTTCAACTGTTGATATTCAACAAACAGAATCATTATTTTAAGATTTACTTTGTTTTTATGCCTCCCTTTTCAGTTCTGATTTTATTAATTTGGATACTGCCTCTGTATGCTCTGATTAATCTGGCTAAGTCTATCCTGTTGATTTTCTCAAAGAACCAGCTCCTGGTTTGGTTAATTCTTTGTATAGTTTTTGGTTTCTAGATTGTTTGATTCTGTCCTGCCATCTACTCTCTTGGGTGTGTTTGCTTCTTTTTGTTCTAGAGCTTTCAGGTTTGCTGTCAAGCTGCTAGTGTAAGCTCTTTTCAGTTTCCTTTTGGAGGCACTCAGAGCTATGAGTTTTCCTCCTACCACTGCTTTCATTGTGTCCCATAAGTTTTGATATGATGTTTCTGCATTTTCATTAAATTCTAAAAAGCCTTTCTTTATTTATTTCTTCCTAGACCAAGTTATCATTGAGTAGAGCATTGTTCAGCTTCCATGTATATGTGTGCTTTTCATTGTTTTTGTTGGTATTTAAGACCAGGTTTAGTCTTTGGTGATCTGGCAGGCTGCATGGTATTATTTCAAACTTTTTGTATTTGTCAAGGCCTGTTTTGTGACCAGTCATATGATCAACTTTTGAGAAGGTACCATGAGGTACTGAAAATTCTTTTCTAAACATACAAAAGTAAGCATATTACTAAGCCTATTAGTCAGTTCTTCATTCAATTGAATTGACAACCAATATCCAAATATAAACATAAATAAATATAAATATAAACATAAATATGTATACATATGAAATGTATATGCATACATGTATATACATTAGAGAGACACACAGACGCACATGCATATATAAGTAGGTATTTCAATATTTCAATCTTTTAATAAAGTCCTAATATATATCTATCTTTATGTAAATGATAATACAAAGATATATATACAAATGTCCCTAACACATTTATAATTAATAAAAAAAATATTTGGTGAACTGATAGCACACATATTTGTCAATAAAATTATCTCAGTATTGCTACACACAATATGAACTTCCCATGGTGAAGTAAAAGGAAAAAGTTTTATAAAGTACGATGTCATTTCTGTTCTTTCTAAATTGAGAATAGAATAATGGAAATATTAATTTCAACATAGATCATAAGTTTCAGAGCATAGCCAAGCTAGTGAGAGTTAAAATAGATATCTTGACTTTGTTTTTTTATCTGCCAGAAAGAGTCTGATTTTGATGTTCACATGATCACTGAAAGAAAATGAATTTTATATTACTTTTCATTTGAAAATCAGAGTTTGTGAAAATCTTTTGGTATCTAGGTTATTCCCCCACAGTCTGAAAGATAAGTAACTCAAGTGTTGAACAAGATAAGCTTTCTCATATTAATACTACCACATATATGAATATTGGCTAAGTACTTAATATGTGAGAAGATCTTTGTAGAATAGAATAAGTCTCAGAAAAGGTCCCAGTTCTCTTTTGAAATTATTACGATTACCTTTTAAAAATGAATACAGTGAGGCATAATAGGAATAAAAAGTCATATAATTGTTTATTTGTGGTTGATCACAAGTCATAATATGTCTAGGATTTATGCAACCTAATTTAAAATAATTATGTTATATTTTTTTAAAATATCCAATAATGAAGATGACAAAATTATGTATATTGGATTAGTTAATTATACAACAATTATTTTGAATTTTTTTTATTCAGCTTCAAATTTTTAAAAACCCCAGCTCATTTTAACACATAAAAAATGCAATTTGTCGCCTCAGCAATTTTCTGGTCATGATGGGTTTCACTTCCATAGAATCTCCAGTCAGCTCCATCGTGAGCTTCTCATTCTCGATCATCTTCTTCTTATCCTCCAGCTCGGCAATCAGGTTCTCCTTCAGCTCCATCTTCTTATCTTCAAACTCCTTCACGGCCGCCTTCTTCTCTTTAATGTAATTCCTCTCCACCTGTTCCGTTTCCAGCTGGAGGAAGAGCTCTGCATTCCGGATCCTCTCTCTGTACTGTTGATCCAGCTTCTTCATCCGCTTCTGATATTCCTGTAGCGTACCTTCCTGCAGCTGCTGCAGCTGCCTCTTCAAAGATGCCAGTTTGTCCTGATACATCTGTTCCTTCATCTCCACGTAGTCTTCCTCATCATGCCAAACGATCCTGTCCCCATTCCAGACAAGAGGAGAAAACCAGCTCCTGCTCAGCTAAACTACTTGTTAACAGATGAGCAGATCATGGAGGACCTGAGAACACTGAACAAGCTTAAGTCACCCAAGAGACCAGCTTCCCCATCCTCTCCTGAACACTTGCCTGCCACACCTGCAGTCTCCAGCCCAGAGGTTTGAGGCTCGGATAAAAGATGGCAAACTGTACTATGATAAGAGATGGTACCATAAGAGCCAGGCCATCTACCTGGAATCTAAGGACAACCAGAAGCTGAGCTGTGTGATCAGCTCAGTGGGAGCCAACGAGATCTGGGTGCGGAAGACCAGCGACAGCACCAAGTTGCTACATAGGCCAGCTGCAGAGTGGGCTCTTCGTGATCCGCCGGCGGTCAGCGGCTTGTCTTTCTACGTGCTTCCCCCTCCCTTGACCCCTTCTCTGGAGTGGTTTTTATTTTTTGTTTTGTTTTCTTCTTAATAGAAAATTCTTAACTTACCGGGACTAGCTCCTTGGCCTGGGACATGGGGAGCACTGTGGAGTCTTCAGGGCACTCACATGGCCGCCACCTCCATCTCTGTGCCGCTCTCTCCTGCCTCGGCCTCTTCCAGAACTCAGTCACCAGAGAGACTCTTGCTTTTGGAGTAGTGGGGTTCACCCACCTTCCTTGAATTCCTCTCTTGTCTTGTTTATACTTGATCCTTTTTAAAGACCTCCTTTGAGTTTGAAGGGAAGCTCGTTTTAACAATTATCTCTAGGCCTTTGAAGAGCAGCGGGTATGCTTTCCCGCTTAATCTGATGGGCAGATTGTGTGCCTGCTTCCCGAGTCGGGCCCGGAAGCATGGGGCAGGGTTCTCCTGGCTCCGCTTTCTTGGAGAAATAAATGATATAGAACATCTAAAAAAAAATGCAATTTGTAATATATAACTAGTTACATCACAAACTACTTGAAGGCAAAGTTATTATCAGTACATTATTAGAATTAAAAGATATTGGTTCTAACAACACAAAAAACTTGGCAGAAAAATCAGCATTGTAACTATGTTTAAATGTCTCCATAATAATTGGCAGATTAATTAGTTTTGTAAGATACTAGGGTTGAAGGTTTCTATTATATGTCATTTACACATACATAGTAATAACTCAGAAATATCAACATACATGTAAAGACACATGTGTAAATCTTCATCAAAAACTATGGCAAACATTAACACTTGTTGCAATTTTTCATAATCTGTAAAGTGTAAAGTCAGAAGTATTCCAATGTTGTGATGGTTTGTATATTCTTGTACCAGGGAGTGGCACCATTTGAAGTTATGGCCTTGTTGGAATAGGTGTGTCACTGTGGGTGTGGGCCTAATACTCTCACCCTTGGTGCCTGGAAGTCAGTCTTCCACTAGCAGCCTTTGAATGAAGATGTAGAACTCCCACCTCCTCCTGCACCATGCCTGCCTGGATGCTGCCATGTTCCCACCTTGAGGGTAATGGAGTGAATCTCTGAACTTGTAAGCCAGCCCCAACTAAATGTTTTTTTTATAAGACTTGCCATGGTCATGGTGTCTGTTCACAGTAGTAAAACCCCAAATAATACAAATGGCAACCCGCTTTATGGAAAATGTCCTGTTTAAGCACTTTGAGTCTGTGCATCAATAGACTTTATGGAATTACTGGCTTAGTGGTCTGAGAATTCAGCAATTTTTTTAAAGGAGGCATTTCATCATAAAGGTTTTAATTCTCATTCATAAATTATTATGTAAATTATCGTATTCTAATTCCTTATCATTTACTACAAGGTTTGCTGGATAGTAAACAAACCTTTCCCTTATTTTTTTCCTCATGATCATTCAAAAGTGAAGCCTATTAGAATAATTCTATAGTTTTATCGTAACTATAACTCATAGTCAAAAAAAAAAAAAACCAATAAGCACCACATACTGATTAAAAGTATCCTGATTTCATTTGTGTATAAAAGTAAACACACATTTTTTAACTTTATCTATTTTGTATTACTCAAGAGAATTTAAAAAAAATATATATTTCTTTTTGTCTCTCCACATTGCTTCTCCTTTGTAACGGGATGATTGTTCTCACAACATCCTACTTTCTAGGTGGTTTATCGTTCATCAAACTTTGGCAATTGTTGTCTAAAGACTCTCTAAAGAACAGAAAATTTCAGAGCACTCTGCAATCTTTTCATCTGAAGCCAGACTCAACAGAATAAAATCAATCACTCACCTCAGTTGCTGAGCCAAACTGGTGAGTGTTCAATGCCTCTGGAATAACTACTTGAGTGTTTAAAGACCACCGACCTGGTTGCAGAACACAGAAAGAGTGAGCAAAAGACTAATTATGCACTTACACCACATGTGGCAGTTAATACACTCCCTTAAGCGAGCACACAGAACTGCAAATGAAAATTATTTCTAACTTAAAAAAAAAAAAAAGCTTGCCTAAGATGCAAATATGGAATTGCACTAAAATGTGTTTGATAAAACAATTGGAAAATGAAAACAGCACGGTTATTTTTGCCCCTCAAGGAAAAGAAAATCAATTTATTTTTATGCTAAATGAGAAGAAGCATCAACCATCACCAGTGCTGGGTTTTTATTGTGTATTTTTAACTGCCAGTAAAAAAGAGATAAATAATTCAACTTCATTGTTTTTCTTGAACTATTTTGCATCATATTTACAAAATGACAGATGAGTCCAGATGCTTCCCGGCCGTAACATTTTTTAATTGTTCACATTATATAAAAATCGATGTCATAGGCATTTGAGGAGGTACATCCATTTTTCTTCTTTTTGTCAAGTCTGAAAATAAACTTGCAAAATAGATTAAGATTTCTCCATTTTGTTGATAATGTCCTGTGTTGTGCTTGGTGATGGTTAACTAAGATAGCTAGCCTACTCATAATTTTTTTTTTTACAATATGTAAATACATGTTACAGTTCCCATATGTTCTTTTCATATATGCAGCGATTACGCAAGTTAAAATTAGATGAGTTGCAATTTAATATTTCAAACAATAAGTTGTCTTTTGCTCCCTAATCAATCATATGTTTAACACAAATAATAAATCTTTGAGTCTAGCTGTCCAGCCAATGCGACATCTATGCTCTTGGATTAGCTACTTTTAAGAGGAAAAGAGCTGGAAGTCAACATGACATGTGTATATGACAGTGTAGTCAAATATCAAATGTCTTAACATTCCCTCTGTGTTCTGCTGTTTTGTGTTAAATTTGGTGACTCCACTCAGTGATGTTTTATTTTTATACTATGAACCTGGCTCACTTTAGATTTTAATCTTTTAAGATGGGCTCCTTCTAAAGTTTTATGACATGTTACAGTGAACCTCAAGATTATGTCTACCAAATTACCTCACATTAAGCATTGCCTATCAAAATGGTAAGTTCTCTTCTGTATTATTGATCATATGATTTTTTTCTCACAAATTATGGCAATATATTCAGAATCTGTGAAATGTATGGGGACACACTACTATTGTAATTCATAGACTTATTCTCTCTTCTGGCGGTGACTGGCATCTTCAAAATAACTTGAAAATTTTGCCCTAATATGTTTCTTAGAAATGTTTTCCATGACTCTTTCAAATATGAAAATTAACAGTTGGAATTTATTTATGAACAGAGAGGCAAAATCACTCCTTCAAAATTTAAGACTGTAAAAGATACAGTTTCATTATATTACAAGCATCTTCATTTTTTTTCAACTAAACTAAATTTAGTTTTTTTTAATTTTTATTTAATCTTTTAGAATTATTTTTTAATTATCTGATTTTGCTTCTTTATCCAACAGTCATTAGTTGCTGGGGTTATTTGTTGAGGTGTGTAACCCTACAAAATTTCACTCTTCAACATTAACATGTCCATTGATCTGTGAGGGACAAGACCCATTATTGATTGATTAACATAGTATTAAAATCATATCCACACAACTAATATGAGCTAAGCAGATTTGTGTGTGTGTGTGTGTGTGTGTATGTGTTTGTGAGTGTGTTTGTATTTGTGTCTGTATGTTTATAAAACAATAGTAATTATAAACTGAGGTTTTAACTTAAGAATGTAATGAGCATGAATTGTTTTGAGCTAAGGTTGCTGAGAGGGACTGGTGGGAAGAAAGAAGAAACAAATTGAAGTATTTTATTATTGGGTATTTTATTTATTTACATTTCAAATGTTATCCACTTTCTCAGTTTCCCCTCCAGAACTCCCCTATCACATACCCCCTCACCATGCTTCTATGTGGGTTCTCCCCCTCCCACACACCCACTCTCACCTCATTACTCTGGTATTACCCTCTACTGGGGCAGCAAGCCTTCATCGGACCAAGGGCCTTTCTTCCCATTGATGCCAGACAAGGCCATCCTCTGCTACATACAAGGCTGGAGTCAATGATCCCTCCATGTGTATTTTTTGCTTGGTGGTTTAGTCCTTGGGAGATCAAGGGGAGTCTGGTTAGTTGATATAGTTGTTCTTCCTATGGTTTGCAAACCCCTTCAGCTCCTCAGCTATTTCTCTAACTCCTCCTTTGATGTCCCTATGCTCAGTCCAATGGTTGGATTTAGCATCTACCTCTGTATTTGTCAGGTTTTGGCAGAGATTCTCAGGAGACAACTATATCAGGCTGCTATCAGTCAGCCTTCTTGGCATCCTCTATAATGTCTGCGTTTGGTACATGTATATGGGATGGACCCCCAAGTGGGGAAGTCTCTGGATGGCCTTTCCTTCAGTCTATGCTCTAGTTCCCTTAGACAGTAGCAATTTTGTGTTATACATTTGGAGATGAGTTTGTGACCCTATCCCCCAACGAGGGCCTTGTCTAACCTCTGGATATTGTCTCTACAGAAGTTTCCTGCACTTTTTGGACATTTTAGCTAATTTGATCCCCATTAGATTTGGGATCCTCTTTCTTTCCTGCCATCTGAGATGTGATGGTTGCTACCCCCAATTCCCCAACCCCATTGCTGCACCCTTCTGTTCAAATTCCTCACCTTTCTGTATATCATCCAGGTCTCCTCCCCTACCTGATCCTTCCTCCCTTTTCGCCCTGCATCTTCCTTTCTTCCTCCCAAGTCCCTCCTACCCTCTACCTCCCATGAGTATTTTGTTCCCCCTTCTATGAAACACTGCAGCATCCACAGTTTGGTATTCCTTCTTCTTGAGCTTCTTATGGTCTGCGAATTGTATCTTGTGTATTTCAAACTTTTGGGCTAATATCCATTTATCTTTGAGTGCATACCATGTGTGTTCTTTTTATTTCACTTAATCATTTACAGTCTTAAGTTTTCAATATAGCTTCATGGATAACATGTTCCTCAAACAAAACAAAACAGAACAAAACAGATTAGAACAAAATTTCTAAGGAGATTGTGAAGATGTTTGACCAACTTAAGTATTTCTATATTAGGAAAATATCTTAATATTTAATTTGAAATTTATCTAACAAATTTAGGAAATATTTCCTTCCGTGTGTGTGTGTGTGTGTGTGTGTGTGTGTGTGTGTGTGTGTGTACATATGCATGCACTTGAGCTTGAATACATGCAGATACCTCATCAGCAGTTTCGCATCAAGTTAAATATGGGTGCTAGAAACTCCAGTCCTCTCTGTGAGCAACACATGACCATAACTCTTTTTTTGTTATTGTTGTTTTTTCGATGCAGGGTTTCTCTGTATAGCCCTGGTTGTCCTGGAACTCACTTTGTAGCCGAGGCTGGCCTTGAACCAGAAATCTGCCTGCCTCTGCCTCCCAAGTGCTGGATTAAAGGCATGCGCCACTACGACTGGCATGACCATAACTCTTGAGACTCCTATCTAGCCTCTCAATTAAATTTATTGTTAATAAACACTAAAATCATGCAAACTACATATACCAGTAGGTAATGAATTTCAATTCTGAAATAAACAAAGTAATTTTCAAATTTGCTTTTACATGTATCTTAAAGTACGCACCAATTTCGAAATTGAATCTGTTTCTTTTTTTTTTTTTTTAATTTTATCTTTAATGACAGTATTCTGCTCTTTATGAAATTATGTTCACTAGACTTGGATAATATGTTTGAGATTTCAATGTGTTCTGGATTGAGTGTTCCCTTGATTAGAATGAAGTCTCCTTTATTGAAGTCTCCTTTATTTCTTCTACTTAGTTTTGGTTCTATTTATATGTTAGAATTAGGAGACTGACACTTGCTTCCGGTTCGCGTTTGGTAAGGATACTTTTTTTTTTTTTTTTTTTTTTTTTTTTTTTTTTTTTTTTTTTTTTTTTTTTTTTTTTTTCTTTTCTAATTTTCACTTTAAAGCAGTACCTATCTTTTAAGGTAAGATAAATTTTCTTTATAAACCAGAAAGATAAGTTTTTCTTTTTTCTTTAATCTATTTAGTAACATGTATCTTTTTACTGAGGGATTGAGGCCATTAACATTTAGAGATATAATTGAAAAGCTGTATCAATTCCGGTCATTTTATTCTGCTATTTTTCCAGTTTTTGTCTTTGTCATATTTTGCATAACAATTAGATACAGCTTGATTTATTTCATTTATTCATTTTTCATTTATTCATTTATTCAATTATTTATTCATTTTCTGAGTCTCTTGACTATGTTCATTCCTATCTTCAGCATGTTTCTTCCAGTATTCTCTGAAGGCTGGTTTGATGGACATGAATTTTTTAGCTAGTTTATAACATGTAAAGTTTTTCTTTCTCCTTCAAATATGAAGATAGTTTTGCTGGTTACAATACTCTATTGGTGACTGTAATGTTTTTCTAAAAAACCCATTGTTTACTTTTATGTTTTTACAGACCAGTTGTTACCTTCCTCCGAATTCACCCTCCCACAGTTCCTTATCCCATTTCTCCTCCCTCTCAGCCCCTCTCCACATCCCCAACCCACCCCCTCAACCCCCACCCAGGCTTGCCTCCCCACTCCTGGGGATTCAAGTTAGGTGCATTTTCTTCCACTGAGTACAGACCAGGCAGTCCTCTGCTGTATGAGTCAGGAGACTCAGACAAGCTAGTGCCTGTTTGGTATCTCAGTGTCTGAGAGATATCAGGGATCACTTTAATTAAGACTGCTGATCTTCCTAAGGGGTCGCCATCCTCCTCAGCTTCTTCCAGCCTTTTCCTGATTCACCAGAAGGTCCCCTGTTGCAGTAAATCTTCTACCAAATGTGCCCAGGCAATGAAAACACAACACAGTTAATATGATTACATGCTGTGCATCTAGAATGGGCAGATCTACTGCTACACTATCATCTTCCACAGCCTATGACACCCCTTATAACTTATGGTTTCTCCAGGCCATGTACTTTTGCTCTGCTTTTCTTCTTCTTCCTCCTCCTCTGCATCTTCTACCTCTTCCATTTTTGCCTTCATCTCTCTCCCCACCTTCCTCTCGATGTTCCCTTTTATCTGCCCAAACATCAACTCTCCTTTATTTTACAAATTAAGGTGGGAAGCAGGTTTATAGGAAATCACATGAGTGCTTACTCATTCCTTATTCACAGAAACTCACAGGAGAACAGACAGAATTAATATCAACTATAATTAGCCCCAAGGCTATCCACAACATCCCAATTTCCCAAGATCTGTCCATTGGCTGTGTGTAAGTATCTGCATCTGACTCCTGACTCTTTCACTGTTTGTTGGGCCTCTAGGAGGGCAGTATTCTAGTTTCCTGTTTGTAAGCACACCATAGCATCAGTAATTGTGTTAGGCCCTGGAGCCTGCCTTTGAGCTAGATCCCAGTTTGGACCAGTTACTTTCCCTCAAGCTCTTCTCCATTTTTTTGTCCCTGCTATTCTTTCAGACAGCAACAATTCTGGGTCAGAGTTTTTGACTGAGGGATGGCAACTTCATCCTTCCATTTGATGTCCTGGCTTTCTACTGGAAGTGAACTCTAGATGTTCCCTCTCCCCACTGTAGGGCATTACATCTAAGGTCCCTCTTTTTGAGTCCTGAATGTCTCTCACCTCTCAGGTCTCTGGTACTTTTTAGAGGAGGTTCCCAATAGGTCCCTCTACTTCCCACCACCTATACTTGTTAGGAAAATAGGAGTGTGTGGTTTTTCTTTCTTTTTTTTTTTTTTTTTTTTTTTTTACTGGTAGTGACCCTTCTATTCAATAACACCCTGAGCTTTGGGTTAATTTCTAATTTTAACTTACTTCCTAGGGATTTACTATGCTTATCTTCTCTTTTCTCAGGCTGGTACAATCACTATTCTATTCTGAAGAGCTGCAAGACCATCCTTCTAATAATCCATAGTGTAATACATAATGGATTCTTCTGTAAGTAGCTTATATCAGTTCACAGACTTATCTCAATTCCCCATGAAAGATTTCACCCCTTCTGTAGCTGAAGAATATTCCACAGTGTACTCATGCAAGATCTCCTCACTCTTTTTATCAGTTGAAAAACAACATGTTTTAGTTCTTATGCATTATTAATACTACTCCCATATGGAATGTAGATATCTATTCACTAGCTTGGATATATAATGAGAAATGAGACTACTGAATCATATGTTAGTCTACATTGTTTTTCATATATAAATCAATTTGCATTCCACCTAACATATACATATTGAATTTACTCAATTCCTATGCAGTATTTGTTATCTGTATCTTTACTAACAAATGATGTTTACTGGGGAGATGACCTATTTATGGATTTAATTTGTGCATGTTTTAGCCAATAGAGTGTTTATCTTATGCCTTAACCTGCTCAAACAGGTTTACAGTAAACTCTTCATCTTCAGATGACTAGAACCTAATATTCTTCATTCAAAGTATTATATAAATGGCTCTGAATAAATCTTTTTTTTAATTTCTTCATTTACATTTCAATCGTTATCCAGAAAGTTCCCTATACCTTCCCCCCTCCCGGCCCTGCTCCCCTACCCACCCGCTCCCACATCTTGGCCCTGGCATTCCCCTGTACTGGGGCATATAAAGTCTGCATGACCAAGGGGCCTCTCTTCCCAATGATGGCCAACTAGGCCATCCTCTTCTATATATGCAGCTAGAGACATGAGCTCAGGGGGTACTAGTTAGTTCATGTTATTCTTCCACCTATAGGGTTGAAGACCCCTTCAGCTCCTTGGGTACTTTCTCTAGCTCCTTCCTTGGGAACCCTGTGTTCCATCTAATAGCAGACTGTGAGCTTCCACCTCCATGTTTGCCAGGCATTGGTATAGTCTCCCACGAGACAGCTATATCTGGGCCCTATCAGCACTACCTTGCTGGCATATGCTATAGTGTCTATGTTTGGTGGCTGATTGTGGGATGGATCCCTGGCAGCCGCAGTCATTGTGTCTATCCTTTGGATTCAGCTTCACACATGATCTCTGTAACTCTTTCAATGTGTGCTTTGTTCTTAATTCTAGGAAGGGGTGACCTGCCCACATTTTGATCTTCCTTCTTCTTGAGTTTTATGTGTTTAGTAAATTGTATCTTGAGTAGTCTAGGTTTCTGGGCTAATATCCACTAATCAGTGAGTACATGTTATGTGAGTTCTTTTGTGATTGGGTTACTTCACTCAGGATGATGTCTTCCAGATCCATCCATTTGCCTAGGAATTTCATATATTTATTGTTTTTAATAGCTGAGTAGTATTCCATTGTGTAAATATACCAAATTTTTTTATCCATTCCTCTGTTGAGGGACATCTGGGTTCTTTCCAGTTTCTGGCTATTATGAATAAGGCTGCTATGAACATAGTGGAACATGTGTCCTTATTACCAGATGGAATATCTTCTGGATATATGCCCAGTATGGGTATTGCAGGATCTTCCAGTAGTACTATGTCCAATTTTTTGAGGAACCTCCAGACTGATTTCCAGAGTGGTTGAACCAGCTTGCATTCCCACCAACAATGGAGGAGTGTTCCCCTTTCTCCACATCCACGCCAGCATCTGTTGTCACCTGAATTTTTGATCTTATCCATTCGTACTGGTGTGAAGTGGAATCTCAGGGTCGTTTTGATCTGCATTTCCCTGATGATTAAGAATTTTGAACATTTTTCAAGTGCTTCTCAGCCACTTGGTATTCCTCAGTTGAGAATTCTTTGTTTAACTTTGTGCCCCACTTTTTAATGGGGATATTTGATTTTCTGGTGTCCACTTTCTTGAGTTCTTTATATATATTGGATATCAATCCCCTTTTTAATTTGTGCATGTTTTAGCCAATAGAGTGTTTATCTCATGCCTTAACCTGCTCAAACAGGTTTACAGTAAACTCTTCATCTTCAGATGACTAGAACCTAATATTCTTCATTCAAAGTATTATATAAATGGCTCTGAATAAATCTTAAAAAAGGGGGGGGGGACTGGTGAGATGGCTCAGCCGGTAAGAGCACCTGACTGCTCTTCCGAAGGTGATAAGTTCAAATCCCAGCATCCACATAGTGGCTCACAACCATCAGTAACGATATCTGGCACCCTCCTCTGGAGTGTCTGAAGACAGCTACAGTGTACTTACATATAATAAATAAAATAAATCTAAATAAATAAATAAATAAATAAATAAATAAATAAATAGCTCTGATAGAATATATACTTCAATTTGAAACTACAAAATTCAAGGGTCCATTGTCTTCATTGTTGGACAAAATAATGACCAACAGTTTTATCTTTCAGCTTCCCACTGATCAGCACAAATTGGTACTAAATACCTTATATAGTCCAATATCAAATTCTAACACAATCTTCTCAAAATCACAAGTTCATGTCTGTAACAGAAACACATCATGATCTGTTACCAATTTTTGTCATAGTCCTTCTATTTCTGATATAAACACCTTGACCTGAGGGTCAGGAATTTGAACAGAGGTGTGTAGCAATGGGAGATGGGGAACTGTGGGTAGCCACCAGCAAGTCCCAGATGCCAGGAAAGCAAGAGGATCAAAGGTCACAACAAGGATGAAATTAGCTAAACTCTTCAACAAAGTGGAGGGAGAACCTATAGAGATTATATCCAGAGTTTAGGCAAGGCCCCAGGTTGGAGGATGGGGCCATTCACTCATCTCCATATATCTATCCCAGAATGGATCCTGTCTAATATGGGGACAAAGTGTGAGCAGAGACTGAAAGAAAGGTCATCCAGGGACTTCCCCATGTGGAGATCCATCCCATATATGTACAGCAAATCCAGACACTATTGATGATGCCAAGAAGTGCTTGCTGACAGGAATCTGTTAAATACAGAGTTAGATGCTCACAGCCAACCATTGAACTGAGCACAGGGACCTCAATGGAGGAGATTGAGAAAGGAAGGACTGACAGAGCTGAAGAGATTTGCAACCCCATAGGAAGAACAACAATATTAACCAACCAGACCCTCCAGATCTCCCAAGGACTAAACCACCAACAAATTAGAACACATGGAGGGACTCTTGGCTCCAATTGCATGTGTAGCAGAGGATGGCATTTTCTGGCATCAATAGGGAGAGAGGTCCTTGGTCCTATGAAGGATCCCTTTCCCAATGGAGGGGAATGCCAGGGTGGTGAGGTTTGAGTGGGTAGGTGGGAGAGGGAGCATCCACATAGAAGTAGGGCAAAGGTGTATGGGATAGAGGATTGCAGAGGGGAAGCAGGGAAAGTGTATCATACTTAGAATGTAAATATATAAAATATCCAATAAAACAAAATAAAAAATATAAAAGACCATGACCAAAAGTCAGTGGAGGAAGATTTTGTTTCCCTTAAACCTTCACATCTCAGTTGATTTTCAAAGAAAGTCAAGGCAGACACATGAAAGGAATTGTATCTTGGGTATTCTGAGCTTCTGGGCTAATAGCTCGGAATACCCAAGATATGATTCACAAAACACATGAAACTCAAGAAGGAAGACCAAATAGTGGATACATTAGTCCTTCTTAGAAGGGGGAACAAAATACCCATGGAAGGAGTTACAGAGACAAAGTGCAGAACAGAGACTGCACTACCTGGAGATCCATCCAATAAACAACCACTTAAACCAGATACTATTGTGGATGCCAAGAAGTGCTTGCTGACAGGAGCCTGATATAGCTGTCTCCCTTGATGCTCTCCCAGTGCCTGACAAATACAAAAATGGATGCTCATAGTCATCCATTGGTCAGAGCACAGGATCCCCAAAGAAGGAGCTAGAGAAAGTGCCTAAGGAAATAAAGGGGTTTGCAGCCCTATAGGAAGAACAACAATATCAACTAACCAGTACCCCCAGAGCTCCCTGGGACTAAACCACCACCACTACCACCAACACCAACACCACCAACAAAAAACTTATGGTGGGACTTATGGCTCTCGCTGTGTATGTAACAGAGGATGGCTTAGTGGGTCATCAATGCGGAATAGGCCCTTGGTCCTGTGAAGCTTCTATGACCCAGCATAGGGGAATGCCAGGGCCAGGAAGTGGGAATGGGTGGGTTGGTAAGCAAGGTGAGAGGGAGGGGGCAGAACATTTTCAGAAGGGTAACAAGGAAAGGGGATAACATTTGAAATGTAAATAAAGAAAATATCTAATAAAAGTATTTTTAAAAAGAGAGAGAACAGTAACTTGAAAGGAGGCAGTAATTGAAAAAGAAACCACAGAAGAGTGCTGCTTACTGTCTATTTCCTTCAAGCCTAGGCAATCTACTTTCTTATACTATCTAGAGTCACCAGCTAGGGAGTGAAAGCACCCCAATGTGTTGAGTCTACACACAAAAATCATTAATCAAGAAAATGAGCTAAAGATTTGTCTAAAGAATAGTATTACAGAGTCATTTTCTATGCTAATAATCTTATTTTTTAAGAACTTAAGTGGGTAAAGCTCTTCTGAAATTAACTCTGATCTGTTGACATGTTTATGAATCGGAATTCACAGAGCTGTCTTCTTGTTCCATCTTGTAACAAACACACAAAAAACAAGTTATCATCAATATGCAGACATCATATCTTCATTCTCAGACTCCTGAGCTGAGACACGTATGTCTTTTGTTTGTAAAAAAAATATGAATAAGATATTTTGGCCACAAACTATAGGTTATTATATTGTTTCATCAGTAGAATGTTTTCTCAGGGAGTCTGTTTGCCTACCAATTGAAATTTCTGTACATGAACTTTCAGAATCATGGAAGTTTTATCTTGGAGAATGTCCTTTTTAGCCACTTCCCTAAAACAGGTGACAAAGAAGGCTATGTTCATATACAAGTTCATGTTTGTATGTGCAAGTGAGACATATATACAGAGCATAACAAACTGGTGTGAGGATAGAAGAAATCAAGGTGGAGCTACCTCCTTGAGTCTTGCCTTTCACATCATGGGTCTTTATTCTAAGTTAGGGTCTCAGGTGTCATGGAACAAACAAACCATATTCTGTGTGTCAGTTTTTAATTTCTCTGACAGTGGCTTATTTTATATATTATTAAATTTTGCAGTATCTGCTGCTCATTTTCATATAGTTAAACATGGCCTATGCCTTATAAAATAAGTAAGTTAGAAATATATTCAAGGAAAACATTAACTCTTGGCCATCTTAAGTTTGTTATAAATTATTTTAAGTGAAAAAAAATCTGAAGAAGGTATTTCATGACTATCCCTATTCTTATTACCTCAGTGTTTTTATTGTTTTTACAAGGCAATTCAGTTTATATTTTCTTCAGACAAATATGGCTTTTGTTTATCTTGGCATTCCTAATATTTACCGTATTAAAGAACACAAAACAGATCCTTTAAAAAAATCTTTGTTTTGTAAAATAATTTGCAAATAAAACATTGGAGGTGGTTTAATGTGCCAATTAATCAATTAGGTGTATGAATTCCTAATTTTAATAAATAATAATAAACATCAATACAAGAATAAATAAGAAAGGAAATAACAAACCAATGCATAATTTTGTTGTCTGATGATAAGCATTAACTATTTAAATTTTCTCCTGAACAGAATTCTGGTGCACACCCATTCTGTACTAATTTGAATAAAAAATACATTAAAAGTTCCAAATGGACTGAAAATTCACTCTTTTCTTTTTATGATACAAGTTATGTTAAAAAGCAAGAAAAGGTATTTGGAATTAGATAATAGAAAGAATGTTTTACTGGTCACAACTAAAAACACAGCCTTTGGAAAAAAAAAATACAGAGATGTTCCTCTGAAGTGTGTGTTATAAGTGTGGGTATGTGGGTTTGCAAATTACATTTCATTTGAATTTTCCAATGAAAGAATTTTCTTCACTTAACTTAGGCAATTTCTATTGTCTTTCAACAGGTTCACTTTGTATTTGAAAAAAAAAAATATTACAATGTCAATCCTATGATAGGCTGTTCTTCAACATCTGATGCTTAGTGATGGGACAATAATTTCTTACCCAGTCAATGAGAGCCAGCAGAGGATCAAGACCAAGCATCAGGAGAGCCATAGTCTCATTTTTGCTGGCAAAATGAAAATATATATTGGGACCTCTGGGATAGGAAGAGAGAATGAAATTGCTTTGAGCCACTGTGGTAGTTGATGGATGACACAGTAACTGGAAAGTATAACTTTCTTTGTCCACCAGCCCAAAGGTAGCTAAATCCATTGCATATATCAAAATAGATAAAAAAGTTATGATTTCATGCTGTTAAGTACAGATAAATTTCTTTAAAAAATGATATCATATGCCCTATATCTTTTGACAAATGGAATGCTTATACATTTAGTTGTTGAGATTAAAGTACCAATGATAAGTAAAGATCTTTAAAAACTGAAAAGCCAAATGGAGAAAAACCATGAGAATAAAAGAAGAAAGTAGGAAAATACCTACCATCATATTTAATTGGTATTTTCTATGAAGTATGTTCAGTTAACCAACTCACTTTTTTTTTTTTTTATAAAAACCCTAAATCAGTCAAAATCAACAGCATTTTGGGAATAACTCAGCAAAAATAGTAACATTCAGACATACTATAAACAAATACAAAAAGAGGTACAAAACACTGTTCCATAAAGCATTTGTAGGGAAAATACTATGAAATATATATATATATTTGTTTTAAGAATTTCATAGTTGAAGCCGGGCGTAGTGGCACA
Organism: Mus minutoides; assembly: GCA_902729485.2. NCBI lineage: Eukaryota > Metazoa > Chordata > Mammalia > Rodentia > Muridae > Mus > Mus minutoides. The sequence continues at coordinate 75,118 of LR756416.1, read as the reverse complement.
CACCTTTAATCCCAGCACCTGGGAGGCAGAGGCAGATGGATTTCTGAGTTCGAGGCCAGCCTGGTCGAGTTCCAGGGCACACAGAGAAACCCTGTCTCGAAAAAAACAAAAAAACAAAACAAAACAAAACAAAACAAAAAATCATAGTTGAGTGCCCTATGTTACACAAAAACACAAATATATGCATATATGTATGTTTATTAACTCACCATGTATAGTAATGTATAGTGGTCTATATTTGGATTGCTGCCTTTATGAGGCTGAGTTGTGAGCATTGATTACATTACTCTCCATGACCATGGTAAGGGAGATATGGTAAAACAATGAATAAAAGAAATAAAAACAGGCAGACAAGGAGCAAAAACAAAAACAGACAAAACAAAAGGTCTTTAAACATCTCCCTATGTTTTTCATGAAGCTCTAATTCTAATAATGAATTACAATACCAGAGAGATCATCTCCAAAATAAGCTTTATTTCTAATATTTCTGAGAGTAGGTACTGCCAAGAAATACAATTGATATCTAGTAAAAAATTGTCTTCTATCAAGACATTGAATTTACAATTGGCATTTATCTCAACAAATTAATTCAGCTAGTACTGACTCATGCAGAAGTTACTCTTTTTTCATAGTACCTAATCACATCTCTTAAAATTTTGATTGAAACATTATTTTCTATATATGAAAGTATATTTGTTGAACAGAATCCGATCAATTGAATTTTAGAGCAATTCACCTAGCAATAGGAGCTTCAGAGAGATTACCCTACAATTCTCTCTCTCCAAATATGTTGGTAAAAAATTAATTAATTAATTAATTAACTACTTTATCATTAATTCTTCTGAAGTCTTAAATAAACTTCTAGTCTACATCAAAGGCTGCAGACAATTGAATAATAATACCACTAAAATATGCAGTAGGGTCTGCTGGAGCAGATAAGGTAGCCATCCTGTGTCCCAGGTCTCTCAGAGACCAGTCTGCTAAGGTAAGAGTGCAGACTGCAGAGGCAGCACAGCTTCTGGGACAGACCCCTGTTCTGGGATCCAGACATCCAGGCACATTCCACACCAAAGTGGCTACCTTGGAGGGCTCTGACCACCAGAGCAGGTGAGGGAGCCATCTTGTGTCTCAGGTGCCTCAGAGACCAGTCTGAGCAGGTGAGAGTGGTGATTGCAGAAGCCACACAGCTTCTGGGACAGACCCTTGTATCAGGCTCCATATATCTGGGCCCCCTTCCCTGCCAGAGGAGAGGTGGCCACCTGGGAGAGCTCGGACTGCCAGAGCAGATGAGGGACCAATCTTGTGTCCCGGGTCCCACAGAGATCAGTCTGTGCAGGTGAGCGCGCAGACTGCACAGGCAACACATCTTCTGGAACAGACCCAGTTTCAGGCCTTCATCTTCAGCCAGGAGGCAGGTCTGAACACAAGACCTCTGTGCACCTTCCCTGCAAGAGGAGAGCTTGCGGGCAGAGAGTAGTCGGACCACTGAGACTCAGGAGAGAGTTGGACTCTCAGGACTGCTAACAGAGGCTAAGAGAATCACAGGAGGAACAAGCTCCAGCCAGAGATAACTATAACAACTAACTCCAGAGATTACCAGATGGCGAAAGGCAAACTTAAGACTTACTAACAGAAACCAAGACCGCTCACCATAATCAGAACCCAGCACTCCCACCTCAGCAAGTCCTGGATAGCCAAACATGCCTGAAAAGCAAGATTTGAATTTAAAATCATATCTCATGATGCTGGTAGAGGACTTTAAGAAGGGCATTAATAACTTATTTAAAGAAATACAGGAAAACACTGCTAAACAGATAGAAGTGCTTAAAGAGGAAACACAAAAGTCCCTTAAAGAATTATAGGAAAACACAACCAAACAGGGGATGGAATTGAACAAAACCATCCAAGACATAAAAAGGGAAGTAGAAACAATAAAGAAAACCCGAAGTGAGACATCTCTGGAGATAGAAACCCTAGGAAAGAAGTCAGGAATCATAGATGTGAGCATCATCAACAGAATACAAGAAATGGAAGAGAATCTCAGGAGCAGAAGATTACAAGGAAACATGGACACAAGATCAAAGAATTCCTAGCCAGAGCAATTTGACAACAAAAAGAGATCAAGAAGATACAAATTGGAATGGAAGAAGTCAAAATTTCACTATTTGCAGATGATATGATAATATATATAAGTGACCCTAAAAATTCCACCAGAGAACACCTAAACCTGATAAACAGCTTCAGTGAAATAGCAGCCTTATTTATAATAGCGAGAAGCTGAAAGAACCCAGATGTCCCTCAACAGAGGAATGGATACAGAAAATGTGGTACATTTACACAATGGAGTACTACTCAGCTCTTAAAAACAATGAATTTATGAAATACTTGAGCAAATGGATGTATCTGGAGGATATCATCCTGAGTGAGGTAACACAATCACAAAAGAAGTCACTTAATATGCACTCACTGATAAGCGGATATTAGCCCAGAAACCTAGAATACCCAAGATACAATTTCCAAAACACAAGAAAATCAAGAAAGACCAATGCATGGATACTTCATCCTTCCCTAGAATAGGGATTAAAATATACATGGAAGGAGGTGCAGAGACAAAGTTTGGAGCTAAAATGAAAGGATGGACCATCCATAGAGTGCCCCACCAGGGTGGTCCATCACATATTCAGCCAGCAAATGCAGACACTACCACATAAGCCAGCAGGATATTGCTGAAAGGACTCTGATATAGCTGTCTCCTGTGAGGCTTTGACAGTCCCTGGCAAATACAGAAGTGGATGCTCACAATCATCTATAGGGCAAACCACAGGGTCCCCAATGTAGGAGCTAGAGAGAGTACCCAAGCACTGTAGGGATCTGCAACCCTAAGGATGGAACAACAATATGAACTAATCAGAACCCCCAGAGCTCATGTCTCTAGCTGCTTATGTATTAGAAGATGGCCTAGTTGGCCATTATTGGGGAGGAAAGGCCCTTGGTCTAACAATGTTTATATGTCCCAGTACAGAGGAATGGCAGGGCTAAGTAGTGGGAGTGGTTGGTAGGGGAGCAGGGCAGGGGGAGGGTATAGGGGACTTATGGGATAACATTTGAAATGTAAATGAAGAAATTCTCTAATAATAAATAAATAAATAAATAAATAAATAAATAAATAAATAAGTTTAAAAATTATCTCAAACAACTCACAGGCTTTTCTATACACAAAGGATAAGCAAGATGAGAAAGAAATTAGTGAAACAACACCCTTCACAATAGTCACAAATAATATAAAATACCTTGGTGTGACTTTAACTAAGGAAGTGAAAGATCTCTATGATAAGACCTTCAAGTCTCTGAAGAAAGAATTTGAAGAAGATCTCAGAAGATGGAAAGATCTCCCATGCTCATGGATTGGCAGGATTAATATAGTCAAAATGGCTACCTTTCTGAAACAATCTACAGATTCAATGCAATTCCCATCAAAATTCCAACTCAATTTTCACTAAGTTAGAAAATGCAATTTGCAAATTCATCTGGAATAATAAAATACCTAGGATAGCAAAAACTATTCTCAACAATAAAAGAACCTTTGATGGAATCACTATGCCTGACCTTAAGGTGTACTACTGAGCAATTGTGATTAAAAACTGTATGGTACTGGTACAGTGACAGAAAGGTCGATTGATGGAATAGAACTGAAGACTCAGAAATGAATCCACACACCTATGGTCACTTGATCTTTCACAAGGGAGCTAAAACCATCCAGTGGAAAAAGGACAGCATTTTCAACAAATGGTACTGGCACAACTAGCTGTTATCATATAGAAGAATGTGAGTTGATCCATTCTGATCTCCTTGTACAAAATTCAAGTCTAAGTGGATCAAAGAACTCCACAGAAAACCAAAGACACTGAAATTTATATAGGAGAAAGTGGGGAAATTCTCAAAGATATGAGCAAAGGGGAAAATTCCTAAACAGAACAGCAATGGCTTGTGCTGTAAGATTAAGAATTGACAAATGCGACCTCATAAAGTTGCAAAGACACTGTCAGTAAGACGAAAAGGCCACCAACAGACTGGAAAAAGATTTTTTAGCAATCTTAAATCTGACAGGGGACTAATATCCAATATATACATAGAGCTTAAGAAGCTGGACTCCAGAAATTCAAATAACCCCAGTAAAAATGGGGTACAGAACTAAACAAAGAATTCTCTACTGAGGAATACCAAAGGGCTGAGAAGCATCTAAAAAATGTTCAACATCCCTATACATCAAGTAAATGAAAACCAAAACAACCTTGAGATTCCACCTCACACCAATCACAATGGCTATGATCAAAAATTCAGGTGATAGCAGATGCTGGTGAGGATGTGGTGAAAGAGGAACACTCCTCCATTGCTGGTGGGATTGCAAGCTTGTACAGCCACTCTGAAATGCAGTCTGGTGCTTCCTCAGAAAATTGGACATTGTTCGACTGGAAGATCCAGCAATAACTCTCCTGGGCTCATCCCCTGAAGATGTTCCAACTGGTTATAAGGCTACATGCTCCACTATGTTCATAGCAGCCTTATTTATAATAGCCACAACCTGGAAAGAACCCAGATGACACTCAACAGTGGAATGGATACAGAAAATGTGGTACATTCATACAATGGAGTACTACTCTGCTGTTAAAAAATTCTTTGCTATTTATGAAATTCTTGGGCAAATGAATGTATCTGGAAGATATCTCCTTAGTGAAGTAACCCAATCACAAAAGAAGTCACTTGATATAAACTCACTGATAACTGGATATTAGCCCAGAAACTTAGAATACTCAAGATACAATTTTCAAAACAATAAAATCAAGTAAAAGGAAGACAAACATGTAAACACTTCATTTCTCATTAGAATAGGGAACAAAATGCCCATGGAAGGAGTTACAGAGACAAAGTTTGGAGCTAAGTCGAAAGGATTCATCATCCAGAGACTACTGCACCCTGGGATCCATCTCATAATCAGCTACCAAACCCATACACTATTGCATATCCAGCAAGATTTTGTGAAAGGACCCTGATATAGATATCTTGTGTGAGGCAATGACCTGTTAAATACAGAAGTGGATTATCACACTCATCTATAGGATGGAACATAGGGCCCACAATGTAGGACCTAGAGAATTTACTCAAGGAGCTGAAGGATTCTGCAACCCTATAGGTGAAACAACAATATGAACTAACCAGTACCCCCAGAGCTTGTGTCTCTAGCTACATATGTAGCAGAAAGGTGGCCTAGTCAGCCATCATTGGGAAGAGAAGCTCCTAGGTCTTGCAAACTTTATATGTCCCAGTACAGGGGATCACCAGGGCCAAGAAGTGGGAGTGGGTGGGTAGGGGAGCAGGGCAGGGGAGAATATAGGGAACTTTCAGCATAGCATTTCAAATGCAAATAAAGGAAATATCTAATAAAAAATACAAAAAAATGGAGTGGGGGTAGATAATCTCACATACAGTTTACTATGCTCTTTAGAAACGTCTGCAGTGAAGTGTTGAGTTTCCAACGTCTCTAGCTTGCCTTTATTCTGTCTGGCAGTAGCCCTCTATATTTCTTCCCATGTACTGAAAGAAAGGTCTTCTATGCTAATGAATACATGATCTATGAATATATCAGTCTAGCATTAGGATTTACTTTATATCTATACATATATTTTCTATTTCTTTTCCTCTTCTTCTCCTTCCCCTCCTTCTCCTCCTTCTTCTCCCTTCTCCTCCTTCTAATCTTTCTCTTCCTCCTCCCTTTCTTCCTCTTTCTTCTCCTCCTCCTCCTTCTCTCTCTAGATCTTGGGTTATTAAATCTCAGGTTCTTTACTTTCTTATCTGTAAGTTTTGGGCTTTAGCTTATTTAATATGCTTTAAGTCTCCATTGCATATCTCCCCTCAGAGCTCAGAAAACCCTGCAGAAGAGGATGCAGGAAGATTATGAGAGCCTAAGTATGGAGGACACCAAGACCCTCTGAATCCGTAGTTCTTAACTTTTCTAATGCTGTGTCCCTTCAATACACTTCCTCATGCTGTAATAAACCCAAAAGATAAAATTATGTTTCTTGCTAAAAATGTAATTTTGCTAATATAATTAAACCACCACATTGAAGTTGGACATGGCAAACCAAAAGTAGGAAAAGAAACCACAGAAGCACAAAACTCATGGTCTTACTGGTTCACATACTTCCGAGTTCCATAAAAATACTAAAGTGAAAGCTGGATTATATACAAAGAGGAACTGGGACAGATCCATGTTGGCCCTTTACGTTTTTGCTTTCGTTTATATGAGTTCACAAGAACTTGGTTGATTTAGAAAGCCAAGTCTCCTGGTATTCTCCATCCTCTCTGGCTAACACATTATTTCCACTTGATTCTCTGATCTCTGAGGGGAAGGAATTTGATGGAGACATCCCACTTAGGGTTGTGTGTTCCAAGGTTTCTCTCACTTTGTCTGGCATTGAATCTCTGCATTTGTAACTATCTGCTAGAGGAGGAAATTTCTCTAATGATGAATAAGGCACTGATCTGTACATTTAGCAGAATCACACTAGGAATCACTTTATTGTTATTTTTTTAAACAAGTACATTGTATCAAAGTCCATTGCTCCTTAATATAGTGTGTTTGGTTGGTATTTTTGTTTTATTTTGTCTGCGGTTTAATTGGGATTGTTTGTATCAGCAAGAGTCCACAGGCAAATTATTCGGGGTTACATCACTGAGAAAAAAAAAATGAGTACTACCCCTCAAGCAATTACTGGTTGCCAATAGCACCACAGTGGGTGTAGATAACTGTAAGATAACTTGGTGAAGGCAGTTCATAGAAGAAAGAATATATTTTGTGTCTAAAATTTCACAGAGTTGGTATCTTTCGCCTTTCTATAGGGGAAAATGTCTGCAGGATGTCCACCATCACACTGAGAAGTAGCTAAATGCTCACATGGGGTTTGAGACACAACCATGAGGCTGAAGGAGCTATCTAAAAATGGTGTCTATTTTTAAGTTCAAAGATCACTCCAAGTGACACACCTCCTCCATCAAAGATACACCACTTTAAGTAAGACTTCATTTCCCAATCCTTTGCAAACACTACTGCCATATGCAGACCAACAGTATGAATTAATGAACCCATAGGGCTCTCTTACTCAGAACACCTCCTGTCTCAGGAGCTACCCTGCATTCATGCTAGAATGTTGACTGTTTTCATCTTTAGCAGGCAGCATAGGCAGTTGTACTTAAGTGAGTTTATGACTGCAACTATTATGCCATTCCCAGAAGACCATATTTCCCAGAATTCCTCTCCATCACTCCTCTTACACAACTAAGCTTGTTAGGGAAGTTAATTAAAGTCATAAAACAAATATAGAGAAAAAAGCATGATATAGCTATGCAGTTATACATAAGCTATAATCTCTTTAATTTTCTTATTATCAGGTAATGTGGAAAGGTTTAGCTGAAACAGTCTGGAAGTATAGCAGAGCATTAAAATGTGTCTTAAAATTGTTAATTGATTTATTAAAAGGCATACAAATTGAAACGGAGTTTCAGGAAATGTTGGAATGTTACATATCTAACAGTAATAATGAAAGGGTCATTTTGTGCAATGTGCAATATTTAGTCATCAACACCATAGGAAATGAATGCTCTTAATAAAATAATAAAATGTCATCATTTTGTCTCAGTGGGTTAACAAAAGAATGTAAGCTTTCCTTCCAGGTGTTATGATTAAAGAGTTACTTCCTAGTTTCAGTTAATTCATACAGAATTCTTGCTTCCAGGCTTCATCAATTTTCCTGTGGATTTTATAACTTTGTTCTTGTCAGGCTAATAATATTCTATTATGCAAATATAAGATATCCCCAGCATTCACTCATTTACTACATCTATGCTGTTTCTGTTTCCTGACTATTGTGAATAGAGCTGTGATGGCCATGGTTGAGAAACTATCTCTGGAATAGCACATAGGTTCTTCTAAAAAATGCCTAATAGTGGTATAACTGTATCTTGTAATAGGTCAAGTTCCAGCTTGTTAAGGAACCTCTATACCAGAGTTTCTCAACCTGTGGATTGATATGACCCTTTCACCTGCATCACATATCAGATATCCTACCATTATATATTTCAATTAAAATTAATAACAATACCATACAGGCATCATAACTAAAGTTATGAAATAGCAACAACAATTTTTATAGTTAGGGATCATCATCACCTGAGAAACTTTATTAAAAGATTGCAGAATTATAAAGATTGAGAACCACTGTTTGATACTGTTTTCTATAATGGCTGCACGAGATTGTATTCCCACCAGCAGGAAATGTGTTTTTCTTTTCCAATATTCAGGGTAGAGCGTGTACTTCAGAGTGTTACTTAAATTCAACCCCTAGTGCTAGGGGTTGGCAAGATAGAATGATACATGTTTATAATCCCAGCACCATAGACATTCAGAAAGAAGTAACAGGAGTTTGAGGCTAGCCTGGGTTACAGAGGGGATGAAAGGGAGATGCTTTTGTATGCTGTAACATAAGTTTTACAGACTTTATGACAAGCAAAATAAAACAGAGTGGCCAAGAAAGAGAAAAATAAATAAATATGAAAGTAACTTCTGTAATGTTTAGATTTCTCTAAGGTCTTATGAAAATCAGTAAGAATGGAAATGTGAGACATATGTAGGTGAGATAAAGATATAATTTGTATGTGTCAAAATTATGAAATCATTTCTAAATAGGCATAAGGATTATATTTCTGAAGATTGATGAGCATTTACTTTAAAAGCAGAAGAAAATGAGTTCATATTTCAAAACTTCTATCCTGTCTGTGTAATTGTTGTTTACATAGATATTTTATTCACTGAAGGGAAGAAGAATAGACAAGATTTGAGAATTTAAAGACCTTCTATACCCTTAGGCTCTCTCTTCTGGCTATCCTTAGACATTAATCTCTTCTAATACTGAGGTTTATTTCTCAGATAATATGCTGAGGTTATCTCCTAGCCATACAAGGGAGAGAGAGAGAGAGAGAGAGAGAGAGAGAGAGAGAGAGAGAGAGAGAGAGAGAGATTTAGAGAGATTATATGCTTTATTTTCTTCTTTTTAAATTATCTTTAATCCTTTTTACAATCTAGTCATTATCTCTCTTCCATTCTGCCCTCTAGCAGTTCCTCATTCTCCCTCATCCCCAAGAGGATGTTGCCACTTCACACAACCCCCCCACACACACACACCCTGCCAGACTTCCCCACTCTCTGGGCCCTCAAGTCTTTCAAGAATTAAGTGCATCTTCTCTCACTTCATCTGCCTGACCATACCAGGCAGTTCTCTGCTGTATATGTGTCAGGAGGGGCCTTGAACCAGCTCCTGTATGTTGCCTGGTTGGTGGTTCAATGTCTGAGAGACCTTGGGGGTCCAGGTTAGTTGAAATTGCTATTGTTCCTATTGACCTCCTCCTAAACTTCTTTCAGACTTTCCCTAATTCAACCACAGGGATCCCCTACTTCAGTCCACTGATTGGGTATATGTATATGCCTCTATCTCAGTCAGCTACTTGTTGGGACTCTTGAAGCACAGCAATGCTAGCCTCTTCTCTGTAATCACACCATAGGATCAGTAATAGTATCAGGCCTTGGAGTCTCCCCTTGAGATGGGTCCCTGGACCTGTTTTCCCTCAGCCTCTTCTCCCTTTTTGTCCCTGCAGCTCTTTTATATTCTGGTTATTCTGTACTTTGTTCACTAATATCCACTGATTAGTGAAAGTATACTATGCCTGTCCTTTAAGGTCTGAAATACCTCATTAAGGATGATATTTTCTAGTTCCATCCATCTTCCTGCAAAACTCATGATGTCCTTGTTCTTAATAGCTGAATTGTATTCCATTATGTAAATGAATCATGTTTTCTGTATCTATTCTTCTATTGTGGAATATCTGGGTAGTTTCCAGCTTCTTGCTATCAGAAATAAGGCCCCTAATAACATAGTGGAGCACATGTCCCTGTGGTATGTTGGATCATCTTTTGAGTATATGCCCAAGAGTGGTATAGTTGGGTCTTCTGGTAGAGCTATTTCCAGTGTTCTGTGAAATCACCAGATAGATTTCTAGAGTGCTTGTGCAAGCTTGTAATTCCACGAACAATGGAGGAGTTTTCCTCTTTCTCCACACTCTTTCCAACATGTGCTATCACCTGAGTTTTTGTTCTTAGCCATTCAGGTTGGTCTAAGTTGGAATCTCAGAGTTGATTTATATCAAAATCATTGGTGTTCTGTTCAGGAAATTTTCAACCATGCCAATGTGTTTAAGGCTAGTTCCTATTTTCTTTTCTATTAAATTCAGTGTATCAGGTTTTATATTGAAGTCCTTGATCCACTTGGATTTGAATTCTTGCATGGTGAGAAATATGTATCAATTTGAATTATTCCACATGTAGACTGCCAGTTGGACCAGCACCATTTGTTGTTCCCTTATTTTATGCTTTTGATTTTGTATTTGTATTTCATTGATCTAAAATCAATTTACAGATTCAATGCAATTCACATGAAAATTACATCTTCACAGATGTGGAAAGAGAAATTCTCAACTTCATATGGAAAACAAACAAAATAGCCAAAACAATTATAATCTATTAAGGAACTTCTGAATAAATCACCGTACCTGACCTCAAGATCTACTAGAGAGAAATAATGCTAAAACTGCACAGTATTGTTATAGACATAGACAGGTTGATCAATAGAATCTTGTTATCCTAAGATGCACAAATCCTCTAAAAGAGGTCTAACATTTGACATGCCTCTACCAAGAAATTGCAGCACCATCCCACCCTCAAAATTCTGACCCATAATTGTTCCTGTCTAATAGAACTGCAGGGATGGAAATGAAGAAGAGCCTGAGGAAAAGAAGGTCCAGCAACAGGCCCAAAGTGGGATCTAACTCAAGGGGAGGCCCCAAGGCCTGGCACTATTACTGAGGCTATGGAACATTCACAAAAAGGGACCTAGCATGACTCCTCTCTGAAAGACCCAACAAGCACCTGAAAGAGTCAGATGCAGATATTTGGACCCAAGCTGCTGGCTCCTGTGGTTGAATTAGGGTAAAGCTGCAAGAAGCTGAGGAGGAGGATGACCCAGTAGGAATACTAGCAGTCTCAATTAACCTGGACCCCTGAGATCTCTCAGATACTGGGACACCAACCAGGCAGCATAAACTAGCTGATATGAGGCCCCCAACACACATACAGCAGAAGACTGTATTTAGTCTGGGTTTAGTCAGAAAAGATGTTTCTAACCCTCAAGAGAATAGAGCCTCGAGGGTATGTAGAGGTCTGGTGGCATGGGGATGGGCTGTAGGCAGTGGGGACATCCTTATGGAGACAGGGGAGCAGGAAGGAGGTATGGGATGTGGAAAAGTCAGAGCGTGGACTGGGAGAGAATAAAGTCTGGAGTTTTAAATAAATAAATAAATAAATAAATAAATAAATAAATAAATAAATAAATAGAAGGTACTGTGTGAGAGCTTGGAGAGAATGCTTTTGGTTTGATTATCTGAAAATTACTCTAAAAATTAGAACAATATATTTCACTAGTATATTAATAGGACAGTCCATATATGTATGTATGTGTATGTGTATATATATATATATATATATATATATATATATATATATATTTCACACAGAGGGATCTCAAAATACTAGAGTCTATGACCCCTGTTCATATCTTTCTTCATTGTTTAGGAAGGGTTTAAGAAGCTGGTGTATTTTCATTATTCTACCTTTATTTCTTTAATGAAGAATGAAGAGGTTAAGTGCTATCGATTCCTATTTCACTGATCTGATCAACAAGAGTTTATCTGTGAAATTTTGCTTAAATATATAGCCACCAAGTAAACATACTCACCCATGAATAATATGGCAAGACACTAGATTTTAGAGGTTACACATAATGATGTGTAAATCATGGCTGAAACACCCATGTGAAATCTTGGAGTGAGTGAATACATTTTCATGGAGAATTGGTGCACATCCTTCAGAGACAGATAAAGATAATAATATCCAGTTTTTAAATTTGTCCGCAATACATTGGATTCTGGTACCCAGACATTTCTCAGACTGCCAGTATGTAAACTAGGACATAAAGTGTCAATAAAGAGCTAAGCCAGAAGACATAGAGGTTCACTGAGTCTGAACTGAAAATCAGATAGCATGCATGGGTCTGGTCTAACCTATATTCTCTGCATATATGTTATAGTTGTGTATCTTCTTGTTTTTGTCAGACTACTGGCAGAGGGAGAAAAACTGTTTCTGATGCTTTTGGGACCCTTGTCTTCCTGCTGATATGCCATGTCTTACTTTAATAAAAGTGATATGGCATATCTTATTGCAACTTGACCTGATTGGTTGATATTTCTGGAGGGCTGCCTACTTTGTAGGGAGTGGATGGGAGCAGAGGAGAGAATTGAACTGTCAAGAAGGGACTTAAAGGAAAATATGGAGGGGAACCTGTGGTCAGGATGTAATATATGAGAGAATAAATTAGAAAAAACATGAAATAAACCAGAAACACAGAAATAATCAAATGTTGCCTGACCTTTGAGGACATAATTTGTTATAGACATGTTTCAATTTCACACAACCAACCTAGCATACTTTTCTAAGCTTTTCTATTTCTCAAAGAAGGTATAGCTTCACTCTGATGGCTAATAAAATTGTAGTCATAATATAAAGTATAGCTTAATATGCTTTGCACTTATGCATGCATACTATCCTCTCAAATGTGAAATAAAATAATATCAGACCCTTTACTTGCTATTTTAGTCTTGAATGAAAATTAAATAATCAATAAAAATTCAAAATGGTAATGATTTTTGGTTGCATTAAGGAAAGTCAAAGGAGAAAAAAGAAAAACAAACAAACTAACAAACAAAAAACAAACAACAGCCCAAAAGAGAAACATTCTGAATTCTGCCCCAAGTTTCAGATAAAACACAGTAATAAAAAGGGAAAGGAAAGAAGGAAATTGTATCATTAGTAATTTTGTTCAAGAACTCTTACATTTCATTTCTTTCATAACTCACACAGTACATCTCAAAGCCCCAAACATTTCTTTCCAATCTTTTCATTTGTCGATAAAAGAAAAAGGAAAGAATTCCACTTATATGACTTATAAAACTATTTAGGAAGTAGAAACAACCCCTTGATTCCCTCCAAAATTTGAAACCAGAGCAAGAGTTGCCTTAGTAACATATCACACGTTAAGCAATAATGCCAGAATGTGCTGTGTGCCCTATGCCACACAGGCCGTGCCCTATACCACACAGGCCTTTCTCTTGTTCATTTCTATAGAGACCATAAGGGGTACTGTTTTGGGGAAAAAATAAAGAGAATACCAAATTGGAAACAAATGTGCTGAACAAAGACAGAACACAATTATCTGTGTTTCTTCCCTGAAACAGTAAAAGTCTACCATCCCAAATAGTGTAGTATTTTCCTTCATTCTTCTACTGCTTTTCCTTCCCTATCATTTATGTAGAAATAATTTATTTGTTGACATTTTAACTTGTTTTTTATAAGACATTTCTCATTGAAAAATTAGATTTGCTTTCTAAAATACATTATTTTAGCAAATATTGATTTTTTATCCTCCCTGTACAGGTTAATTCCACTCCCCAAAAATCTTGATAGGAAGAAAATATGTTATTGGTGTCTTTAAAGTTTTCATACAGACTTAAAAGTTAAAAAGTAAGTCTTTGTAGTCTTTTGTAGCAAATCCTGTTATTCTTAAATTTATCAAAGTATTTTGTTGGAAATATCCTTTTTTTTCAAATTTACACATTATTTTTCTGTGTTACGTTTACATATGACTTTTCCCCCATGACTTCCAAAATAGAAACATGCCTCCTTACATGTACATATCATACACATAATAAGGATGTCACAATATAAGCATTCCCAGTATAGATAGCTATGAACTCTGTTCTAGTTTAATCTTTAGGATGGATTTCACCTTTCTTCACATTTTCATCTAAATTATAACTACAAATTATGTAGATGTTGGACCATGAAAGGCAGTCTGGTTGAGTGAGGGTTATTCCAGAGACACAGTAGAAATTTCTACAAGGGACAGAACCATGAGCTATGCTCCCAGACATTAGGCTCCTGACACTAGTCCCTCTCAACTCCATAATCCTGTGGCTATCAGTCACATAGGCAATGCCCAAAGCTCTTGGTATTCTGGCTAGACTCCACAACCAGTTATCTAGCTAAAACAGGTATGCTCTGCCCCACAGTTACCTGGCAACAGTAAGGTAGCCCAATCCACTATTAAAAGGAGCTGCTTGCTCTGTCCTCACTCTCTTGTTTCACTTGCTCTCTCTCTTGCCCCTTGTTCCCTTGTGTCTCCTCTCTCCCCATTCCCTTCTCCCCTCCCTCCATGTCATCATGGACAGCTTCTGCTTCATTTTCCCCCAATTTTTTATTAGGTATTTTCTTCATTTACATTTCAAAGGCTATCTCAAAAGTCCCTTATAACCCACCCCCAGTCCCCCACCTACCCACTCCCACTTCTTGACCCTGGTATTCCTCTATACTGGGGAATATAATGTTTTCAAGATCTAGGGGCCTCTCTTCCCAATGATGGCCAACTAGGCCATCTTCTGCTACATATGCGGCTAGAGACATGAGCTCTGGGGTTACTAGTTAGTACATATTGTTGTTCCACCTATAGGGTTGCAGACCCCTTCAGCTCTTTGGGTACATTCTCTAGCTCCTCCATTGGGGGCCCTGTGTTCCATCCAATAGCTGACTATGAGCATCCACTTCTGTGTTTGCCAGGGACTGGCATAGCCTCATAAGAGACAGCTGTATCAGGGTCCTATCAGCAAAATCTTGCTGGCATATGCAATAATATCTGCATTTGGTGACTGATTATGGGATGGATCCCTGGGTGCAGCAGTCTCTGGATAGTCCATCCTTTTGTCTCAGCTATAAACTGTGTCTCTATAACGCCTTCCATGGGAGACTTTTTTTTTTTCTTTCATAATTCTAAGAAGGGGCGAAGTGTCTACATTTTGGTCTTCCTTCTTCTTCAGTTTCACTTGTTTTGCAAATTGTATCTTGGGTATTCTAAGTTTCTGGGCTACTATCCACTTATCAGTGAGTACATATCACGTGAGTTCTTTTGTGATAGGGTTACCTCACTCAGGATGATACCCTCCAGATCCATTGATTTGCCTAGGAATTTCATAAATTCATTGTTTTTAACAGCTAAGTAGTACTCCATTGTGTAAATGTACCACATTTTCTGTATCCATTCCTCTGTTGAGTGACATCTGGGTTCCTGCCAGCTTCCGGCCATTATAAATAAGGCTGCTATGAACATAGTGGAGCATGTGTTTACCAGTTGGGATATCTTCTGGATATATGCCCAGGAGTGGTACTGTGGGATCCTCAAGTAGTACTATGTCCAATTTTCTGAGGAAACTCCAGACTGATTTTCAGAGCAGTTGAACAAGCTTACAATCCCACCAGCAATGGAGGAGTGTTCCTCTTTCTCCACATCCTCACCAGCATTTGCTGTCACCTGAATTTTTGATCTAACCATTGTGACTGGTATGAGGTTGAATCTCACAGTTGTTTTGATTTTAATTTCCCTGATGATTAAAGACCCAGAAATAAACCTACACACCTATGGGTCTTTAATTCTATTCCATTGGTCTAACTCTCTGTCACTATACCAGGACCATGCAGGTTTGTTGTTGTTGTTGTTGTTGTTGTTGTTGTTTTGTTTTGTTTTGTTTTGTTTTCCACAATTGTCTGTAGTACAGTTCTAGGTCAGGCATGGTGATACTACCAGAGTTTCTTTTATCATTGAGAAGAGTTTGCAATGCTAGGTTTTTTTGTTATTCCAGATGAATTTGCCAATTGCCCTTTCTAATTCATTGAAGAATTGAGTTGGAATTTTGATGGGGATAGCACTGAAGTTGTAGATTGCTTTCAGCAAGATAGCCATTTTTACTATATTGATCCTACCAATTGAGAGGTCCTCTTTGAAGATGTTATATTTGATGAGTATGAAGTGCCCCTCCTTGTAATTTTTGTTAACTTTGGGTTGGAATTTGATTTTATTCGATATTAGAATGGCTACTCCAGCTTGTTTCTTGGGACAGTTTGCTTGGAAAATTGTTTTCCCAGCCTTTCTCTCTGAGGTAGTGTATGGCATTTTCCCTGAGATGGGTTTCCTATAAGCAGCAAAATGCTGGGTCTCTTAGTCTATATCTTTTTATTGGGGAATTAAGTCCATTGATATTAAGAGATATTAAGGAAAAGTAATTTCTGCTTCCTGTTATTTTTGTTGTTAAAGTTGGAATTATGTTTTTGTGGCTGTCTTCTCTTAGTTTTGTTGAAGAATTACTTTCTTGCTTTTTCTAGGGCATAGATTCTGTCCTTGTATTGGTGTTTTTCTGTTATTCTTTGAAGGGCTGGATTCATGGAAAGATATTGTGTGAATTTGGTTTTCTCATGGAATACTTTGGTTTCTCCATCTATGGTAATTGATAGTTTTGCTGGGTATAGTAGCCTGGGATGGCATTTGTGTTCTCCTTGTGTGTGTATAACATCTGTCCTGGGTCTTCTGGCTCTCATAGTCTATGGTAAGAAGTCTGGAGTAATTCTAAGAGGCCTGCCTTTATATATTACTTGATATTTTTCCTTTATTGCTTTTAATATTCTGTCTTTATTTAGTTCATTTTTGTTCTGATTATTATGTGTTTGGAGGAATATCTTTTCTGTTCCAGTCTTTTTGGAGTTCTGTAGGCTTCTTGTATGTTTATGCGTATCTCTTTCTTTAGGTTTGGGAAGTTTTCTACTATAATCTTGTTAAAGCTATTTGTTGGCCCTTTAAGTTGAAAATCTTCTTTATCATCTACTCCTATTATCTGTAGGTTTGGTCTTCTCATTGTGTCCTGGATTTCATGGATGTTTTTAGTTGGGATCTTTCTGTATTTTGCATTTTCTTTGATTGTTGTGTCCATGTTCCATATGGAATCTACTGTACCTAAGATTCTCTCTTCCATCTTTTGTATTCTGTTGCTGATGCTCTTATCTATGGCTCCTGACTTCTTTCCTAGGTTTTCTATCTCCAGAGTTGTCTCCCTTTGCATTTTATTTATTGTTTCTACTTCATATTTTTTAAGTCCTGGATGGTTTTATTCAATTCTATCATCTGATTGGTAATGTTTTCCTGTAACTCTCTAAGGGAATTTTATGTTTCCTCTTTAAAAGCTTGTAGCTGTTTACCTGTGTTTTCCTGTATTTCCTTCTTAAAGTCCTCCATCATTATCATTAGAACTGATTTTAGATCCCTATCTTGTTTTTCTGGTGTGATGGTGTATCCAGGACTTGCTATGATGGGAGAGTTTGGTTCTGATTATGCCAAGTAACCTTGTTTTCTGTTGCTTCTGTTCTTACTCTTGCCTCCTGCCATCTGATTATTTCAAGTGCTTACTGTCCTCAATATATCAGATTGGAGTCTGTCCTTCCTATAATCCCAGTTGATTCAGGACTCCTCAGAGTTCAGCTTTCTCTGTGATCCTTTGATTGTGGGCTCCTGTGAACCTGAAATTCTGGGTGTGTCAGAGTTCTTGGCAGTCAAGTTCCTCTGAGACCCTGAAATACTGGTGTGACCCAGCTCCTGTTATCCTGGGATCCTGTTGTCCTATAATCCTGGATGTGTATAGTGCCTAAAAGTGTTGTCTTCTTTGAGGACTGAGGAGCTGTCTGGTCTGTTCAAAACCAAGGTAAATTAGAATTGATCAAAAGGAACCTGAGCCTCTGGTCAGGAGCGCTCTGGTGTCCTTGTTCCTGCTGTCACTGGCCCATAACAATTGGATTGGAACTGATGTTTTGTTCCACTCACCTGTGGTCCTAAGATTGTGTGGAGAGTCCTCTAGGGACCTCATGGGTGTCTGCTGACTTCCTGCCCAAGGTGACCTGGTGCTGGTGCTGACAGAAAGGAAGAGCCAGCTTCTGCTTCATTATTCTCTTCACTTTCTCTGCCTTTCTACAATAAATGACTTAAAATCATGGACCATCTCTTCTCATCAGGATCTGCAGACATGCTGGAGAAATGGAGCAGGTTTCCCTCTAAGGAGCTGTGCCTCTAACCTCCTGCCAGGAGGCCTTCCTGCATTCCAGCCACAGCCACCAGGGAAAGCAACCCTCTGAGCTAGTCCCCTGAGCTAGCCAGACTCTCTAGTCCCTGAGGTAACCTGCCAGAACCCTCCTCCCTATCCTCCTCATTTCCTCCACACTGGGCTAGAGTCCACCTGAAGATCTGTTCTCAGCTCTGCAGAGATGTACAGAAGTTTGGGATGTCCAAGACTGAGAATCTGTCATCCCTGGCCTCCATGTGGCCCTAAAAGCCCAAAAGAACTCTTCCATTGTAGCCAGCGGTCTGTGGTGTCTGAGAGTCAGAGTCTAGACCATGTCTACCTCATACACTGGAGTAGGGTTCTGCAGCCTGTGAGGCCGGAATGTCTGTTCCACAGTGGTTCTGTGGGGTCACGGAGGAAGTCTCCACAAGCTCTGGCCGGACACGGGTGTCTCACACCACTTTACTTCCTCATGTTTGGTAGTCAACATGTAGACTCTATTGTAGGCATTCTGCAGAGTAGACACAGTGCTGTTGTTTTGTGTATCTGATATCAAGTCTACTTTCTTACATTTTGTAGACAGTAACATTTCTAGGTAAATTTTTAGCCTAACAAGAGCTAGAAGGTCATTTCTGGATTCAAAATGTTGTTCTTGCACATACTGGCACTTCAGGAGTAGAAAGAAGTACAGATTCATATTTTCTAAGAGATTATGTAAATTTTCATTGGTTTCTTAAAAAAAAGATAGTTAAAATATTCCACCAGATATGCAGAAAATTATTTGTTTAAAAACGAAACCATGGTAACCTTTATAGTGGAAGGTAACCAGTTTTGTTTACTGTGAAGAATTTTCATTGACACACATGAGACAGATGAGTAGAAAAAAGTCCTGAGATGAGGGCAATGGTATGTTTACATGGTTTGGGATGTTACAACTTTCCTAGGAATTAATTATTTAAGTTCATTATAAATATATGGTTTTTTGTTTGTTTGTTTGTTTGTTTGTTTACTGAGTAGGAGACATCAACAATGTGTTATTTAGCATCATGGTGTCGATAATTTACCAGAAGTTCATTTTGCACTCTACTGTGTAATTGTGGGGGTCTCTCATTTTCTGGTTCTTCTGTCTTTCATAGAAAAGTATATGTTTTCCCATATTTTGTGCCTGGATTGTGTTAAAATGGGAGAATACTTTATGAATGTACTGTCAGAGATAAATAGATGTAAAAGGTTTTGTACAAAAGAAAAGCTGTTTTTGTAGTATAATTTGTGTTTGATTTTTTTTTGAATTTCACTCTTGTCAGGCTATAGAAAAATTCATTTTCTCAGAACCAAAAGAGAAACTCTAATACCAAACTTATATGATTATCAAACAAGTGAAATAAACTTTTGATATATTTATTGTTATACCAATTAGTGTAAATTAAAATTTTCATGTTAAGAAAGTGTTTCTGAATAAAAGTTAAAGTACTATGAATGGGGTCTTCATTCCTCCTGTACTTGCATCAAGCCCAAATATGATTCACTTGTACCCCAGTTGCCTTATATCAAGAATGAAACCTCCATATGTTGGCTCTAGACTTATTCACATTTATGAATCTATCTTCACTTCCTTCTGTTCAGCTAATTAAAATAGTTTGTCCTTTTGCCTACCTCTAATTATAATATTTCCATCTTTGTAAATCTAACATTTCAATTTGATTCAATATTTCAGCAGTTACTCTCTATTGCTCTGTACATCAATTAAGCAAATTTCTCAAATCATTATTCTCTACATTGAGACATCTGTTGCTTATTTTAGGAAAAGAATTCAGTAGATTCCTTACTTTATAATCATATAAGCAATTCATCATTCCCGTTCATTTCTGTTGTGTTCTTTTGAGATAATACAGAAGGCTCTGTGTATTCTCTGATTTCTGTGACTTCATTGGTTACTTCCCTTTATCACCATTGACAGCACTTACTCTGTTTAACTTTTATTAATTCTTCATAAGTAAGTAATTTAATACTATGTTTAACACTTAGCTTTGCCAACACATATATATCTCAGCTCACATGGTTATTACTTGGACAATGGCATATTTTAGAAAATGTGGCCACATTTAGGAGGGAAACTTCTAATACATTTACTCTTTTTCTTTGAGTATTTTAAAACTTCATTTAAATGGTAGGTAATATTCCTTCTTACCCTTCCTTTAAAAATGCAATAGGGGTTAGAACTTGAAAGTAATTACTTCAAGAATGATGAGCCTGTATACATAAATCTATGCTCAGAGACAGATGAATGATTGCACATGTGAATAAGATTTATAAATAAATGTGCAAAAACCTTGTATGTCATTTGATAGAATGAATGTAGTGTTCATTGTTTTATAGTAGAAATGTGTCACAATTCTACAAGATATCTGTTACTACTACACTTTTTTGAAAAATAAAACTGTTTTTCTACATATAATAAAATAAGTCTTCTTTCTTGACACAATTATTTTAATTATTTTACATAGTAAACAAGACAAACTTCCTATAAGAAAATATTACAAACATAGCAAAATACAAAAAAGTATTTTTGAAAACAGAATATATCCAAAGCAGTCCCAGATATGAGACAAACGCTGAGATTATTTCATGAAGGAATTAAATAACTGTGGGCAGTATATTAAGAATTTGATTTTATTTCTTAATGTTGTTAAAAATTGACATAATGTGGATTAAAGACAGTAAGTCAATTATATTTCAGAGTTGGGGGTCTAGAAATCTTAAAGCTGAGAAACATCCAAAAAGCAAGACTTGGATTTGAAATCATATCTCATGAAGCTGGTTGAGGATTTTAAGAATGACATTAATAACTCACTTAAAGAAATACAGGAGAACACTACTAAACAGGTAGAAGTCCTTATATAATTACAGAAAAACTCTGCTAAACAGGTAGAAGTACTTAAAGAGGAAACACAAAAATCTCTTAAAGAATTACAGGAGAACACAACCAAGCAGGTGATGGAATTGAACAAAACCAACCAAGATCTAAAAATAGAAATAGAAACAATAAAGAAAACACAAAGGGAGACAACTCTGGAGAAAGAAATCCTAGGAAAGAAATCAGGAACTATAGATGCACGCATCAGGAACAGAATACAAGAAATGGAAGAGAGAATCTCAGGTGCAGAATATTCCAAGGAAAACATAGACACAAAAATCAAAGAAAATGCAAAATCCAAAAAGATCATAACTCAAAACATCCAGGTAATCCAGGACACAATGAGAAGATCAAACCTAAGGATAATAGGTATAGATGAAAATGAAGATTTTTTTTTTTCAACTTAAAGGGCCAGTAGATATCTTTAACAAAATTATAGAAGAAAACTACCCTAACCTAAAGAAAGACAAGAATATGCAAGAAGCCTACAGAACTCCAAATAGACTGGATCAGAAGAGAAATTCCACCTGGCACAAAATAATAAGAACAACAAATGCACTAAATAAAGAGAATATTAAAATCAGTAAGGGAAAAGGGTCAAATAACATATAAAGGCAGACCTATGAGAATTACACCAGACTTCTCACCAGAGACTATGAAAGCCAGAAGATCTTGGACAGATGTTATACAGAACCAAAAAGAACACAAATGCCAGCCCAGGCTATTATACCCAGCAAAACTCTCAATTTCCATAGATGGAGAAACCAAGGTATTCCATGACAAAACCAAATTCACACAATATCTTTCCACAAATCCTGCCATAAAAAAAGGATAATAAATGGAAAACTCCAAGACAAAGACAGAAACTAAACCCTAGAAAAAGCAAGAAATTAATCCATCCACAAACCTAACAGAAGACAGCTACAAGAACAGAATGCCAACTCTAACAAAAATAATAGGAAGCAATAATTACTTTTTCTTAATATCTCTTAATATCAATAGACTCAATTCCCCAATAAAAAGACACAGACTAACAGACTGGCTACATAAACAGGACCCAACATTTTGCTGCATACAGGAAACCCAACTCAGGGACAAAGACAGACACTACCTCAGGGGAAAAAAAACTGGAAAACAATTTTCAGAACAAACTATCCTAAAAAACAAGCTGGAGTAGCCATTCTAAAATGAATAAATAAAATTGACTTCAACCCAAAGTTATCAAAAAAGACAAGAAAGGGCACTTCATACACATCAAAGGGAAAATCTACCAAGATGAACTCTCAATTCTGAATAAATATGCTCCAATTGCAAGGGCATCCAAATAAATTACAGAAACTTTAGTAAAGCTCAAAGCACACATTGCACCCCGCACAATAAAAGTGGAAGACTTCAACACCCCACTCTCATCATTGGACAGATTCTGGAAACAAAAACTAAACAGAGACACAGTGAAATTAATGTAAGTTATGAAACAATGGATTTAAAAGATATCTACAGAACATTTTATCTTAAAACAAAAGGATATACTTTCTTCTCAGCACCTCATGGAACCTTCTCCAAAATTGACAATATAATTGGTCACAAAACAGGTCTCAACAGATACAAAAATATTGAAATTATCCCATGCATCCTATCAGATCACCACGGATCTTCAATAACAACATAAATAATAGAAAGCCGACATTCACAAGGAAACTGAACAACACTCTACTTGATAATAACCTGGTCAAGGCAGAACTAAAGAAAGAAATTAAAGACTTTTTAGAGTTTATTGAAAATGAAGCCACAAAATACCAAAACTTATGGGATGCAATGACAGTAGTCTAAGAGGAAAACTCATATCTCTTAGTGTCTACAAAAAGAAACTATAGAGAGCATACACTAGCAACCTGACACCACATCTAAAAGCTTTAGAACAAAAAGAAGCAAATTCACCCAAGAGGAGTTGACAGCAGGAAATAATTAAACTAAGGGCTGAAATCAACCAAGTAGAAATGAAAAGACCTATACAAATAATCAACCAAATCAATAGCTGTCTCTTTGAAAAAAAAAAAAAATCAACATGATAGAACAACTTAGCCAGACTAACTAGAGGGCAGAAGGACAGTATCCTAATTTACAAAACCTGAAACGAAAAAGGAGACATAACAACAAAACCTGAGGAAATCCAAAACATCATCAGATCCTACTACAAAAGGCCATACTCAACAAAACTAGAAAACCTGGATGAAATGGACAATTTCCTAGACAGATACCAGGTACCAAAATTAAATCAGCATCCCATTTCCCATAAAGAACATAAAGAAATAGAAGCAGTCATTAATAGTCTTCCAACCAAAAAAAAAAAAAAAATCCCGGGACCAGATGGGTTTAGTGTAGAGTTCTGTCAGACCTTTAAAAAAGTCCTAATTCTGATTTAGGATTGGTAAAGTTAAGATAGGGGAATAATATCCAACATATATAAATAACTCAAGAAGATGGAGTCCAGAAAATCAAATAACCACATTAAAAATGTGGCACACAGCTAAACAAGGAATTCTCAACTGAGGAAAACTAAATGACTTGGAAGGACCAGGAAAAATGTTCAACATCCTTAATCAGGGAAATTAAAATCAAAATAACACTGAGATTCCACCTCATACCAGTCACAATGGCTAAGATCAAAAATTAAAGTGACAACAGATACTGGCAAAGATGTGGGGAAAAAAAGGAACTCTCCTCCATTGCTGGTGGGGTTGCAAGCTTGTTCAACCATTCTGGAAATCAGTCTGGCAATTCCTCAGAAAATTGGACATTATTCTACTGGAAGATCCAGCAATACCTTTCCTGGGCATATACCCCGAAGATGTTCCAACTGGTAACAAGGACATATGCTCCACTATGTTCATAGCACCGTTATTTATAATAGCCAGAAGCTGGAAAGAACCCAGATGTCCCTCAACAGAGGAATGGATACAGAAAATATTGTACATTTACACAATGGAGTACTAATCTGCTATTAAAAACAATCAATTTATGAAATTCTTGTACAAATGGATGAATCTGGAGTATATCATCCTTAGTGAGGTAACCCAATCACAAAAGAAGTCACTTGATATGCACTCACTGATAAGTAGATATTAGCTCAGAAACTTAGAATACCAAAGATAAAATTTGCAAAACACAAGAAAATCAGGAAGAAGGAAGACCAACGTGTGGACACTTCATTTCTCCTTAATATAGGGAACAAAATACCCATGGAAGGAGTTACAAAGTTTGGATGTGAGAGGAACGGATGGACCAACCAGAGACTGTCCCACATGGGGATCCATCCTATAATCAGCCACCAAAGCAGACACTATTGCATATGCCAGCAAGATTTTGATGAAAGGACCTTGATATAGCTGTCTCTTGTGAGGATATGCCAGTGCCTGGCAAACACAGAAATGGAAGCTCATAGTCATCTATTGTCTGGAACACAGGGCACCCAATGTTGGAACTAGATAAAGTAGCCAAGGTGCTGAACCCTATAGGAGGAACAGCAATATGAACTAACCAGTACTCACCAGAGCTGTGTCTCTAGTTGTATATGTAGCAGAGTATGGCCTAGTTATCCATCACTGGGAAGAGAGGCTTTTGGTCTTGCAAAGATTACATGCCCTAGTAAAGGGGAATGCAAGGGCCAGGAAGCAGAAGTGGGTGGGTTGGGGAGCAGGGAGGGAGAAGGGTATAGGGAACTTTTGGGATAGCATTTAAATGTAAATAAAGAAAATATCTAATAAAATAAAAAATCATCTTTCTCTAAAAAAAAAAAAAGACAGAAATCTTAAAGCTCATATTCATCTTGACTGTAACATTTTGCCTATGCCATAGAACCTTTGAAAAACCCATTCCTTGATACTTTTTGTTGTTAAACATTGTGTGCATATATGTAGTGTGTATATCTGTGTGTCTTTTTATGCTCATATGTGTGTATCTGTGAGAATAGAGAGATAGAGAGCAAGAATACACAGGTGGAATCATACAGTAAACTGAAGAGTTAGTCCATATTTTCTGTTTTTTTTTTTTGACGACACAGTCTCTAGTTCTTCAGTCCTTTTGGCTCCAGAAGCTTGTTTCTCTGAGAACTGGACAATGCTAGGGTTACAGACATGTGTAACTGAGTCAACATTTGTCTTGTTTCTGTCAATACAAAGTCATGTCCTCTCTTGCATGGCAGATGCTTTACTTACATATCAATTCACCCAAGCACTTCGGCCAGATCTTATCAGTTATTGCCTGGACTGCTTTTAGTTCCCTTAAGTTACAGCTGTTTAGAGTCAATATCTGACTTAAACATCATGTGTCATGTTTCCAGATTTCACAATGCTCTTTGTATAAGGACACTTATTAAGCTGTTTTAGGGCCTCATCTCGCCTCATCTTGATTCATCCAAACACATGGGTAATTATTTACTACATTTTGAGATTCTGTGTCTTATGTAGTCACTATAATGTTTTTGTAAAGACAACTATAGTCTATGATATTACAAGTTAATATTAATAATAGAAAATAACTGTAAAAATTTCAATATTTGAAAATTATAGTGTATACTCCTTACCATGTGTAAAAAAATCTTTTCAAAAATATTGCCTTATATTTTAACTGAAGTGAATAAATAAATACTTGTGAAAATTTTGACATGTGATAAGACAGGACCTAAAACTATTCTATAAATGCATATATTATAAATATATAACATTCTGTAAATATTAACAGAAGTTGATACATATAAAAACTAAAACTTATATTATTTATCCTTAGAACAAGAATAAAAACTTATAATAAATTACAGTGAGAATACATAAAATTTAAAACATGATAACATAAGAAGTACAAAAGTAAATTTCTTTGACAATATGTAAATTGTTTTTATATACTATGAACATGTTTTTTCTCAACATTTTTACTTTATAATCCATGTAATAGCAATATCAATTTTACGTTGAAATGCTTTTATACTTTTACCAGAAAAAATATGCCTCCTACTACCATTTAGGATTAACAAAAGTAGTTTATCAATGGATATAATTACATTATTTGATATAATAAGGTTTTATCTCATGTCAAATTCAGAGATTGGTAGAATATAGTAAATGATTTAAAGAATCTACACTTCCATGCATGGAAGCCTTATGAAATAATTGCTTGACGGGATTGCTGAATTGATGAGTTTAATTAATATTAATATCAATATATTGTATGTGCATGTCTTCTTGTATGAAATGGATTCTTCCTGTGTTCCTAACTGCATATTTATAGGTAATATGAATATAAGTTATACATATAATAAATGTATATATATTTATACATATAAATGTATGAAAACATATATGCATATATGATATACAGCATGAGAAGTAAATAAAGACAGAAACATAAAATTTATTCCTCTTCAAGTAGGATATAATCAAAACAAAATAAAAATTCAAGTGTAATGGAATTAAGTCAGTAAGTTTAATATGGAAAAATATGTAATCAATATTAAAACAAGAAAGAGTTTTTTATATACATGAAAATCTCTGCTCCTACTGAAATGATAAATACATCAATATTATAAGTCATAACTTTGGCATGTAATAACCTCTGTTAAGAGAATGGTGTGGGAAGACACTACAGAAGAAACTGCATTTCTAATGTGCTTGCAACTGCACAGGAACAAATCATTACCAATGAAACAGTTTATACACCTATGTCACAAACTAGGAAATGGGTCATTCTGAAGTCCCACACTGCATTTTGATTGACTCTCTAAGAATACATCTGTGTGGTTCTACCACTTGCTGCCATATGCCGCTAAAAGGAAGTGGGGAAATGGTATGCAAGATATAATCACCAGCCACACCAAATAATTGTTTGAACTGTTTGCTCATGAAAACAGAATATTCAGTAAGCCCAGAGCTCCCAGTGACTAAATCACCAACCAAAGAGTACACATGCAGGGACCCATGGCTCCAGCTGCATGTGTAGCAGAGGATGGCCTTCTGGGACATCAGTGGGAGAAGAGGTACTTGGTCCTGTGAAGGCTAGATAGAGGGTCCAGTGTAGGGGAATTCTATGACAGGGAAGCAGGAGTGGGTGGGTTAGCGAGCAGGAGGAGGTGGGTGGAATAGGGTGGGTTTCAGAGGGGAAATAAGGAATGGTGATAACATTTGAAATGGAAATAAAGAAAATATCTAACAATTAAAAAGGATTAGGTTTTAAAATAAATGTTACAATATAGCATCCTATAGTTTGAGTTAGGGAAAATTCTTTCTTTAGTTTACCCAGTTTTACAGATATCTGCAACCAGAAATAATATAACTGGAGTCCACGAGAAATATCTTCTCTAGAGTCCTTCACTTTATACTGTACTCACATCTATGAGAAAAACTCTGACTACTTACTGAAAAGAGAAAAGAGAGATACTGTATCAATAATTCAGTACAAATGAGAGTCAGTCAGTTAAAAATAATTTTAAACAGAGTACAGAATCTCAGAAATGGTTAATAAGATAGAAACAAAATTCAGAAAATAGAGGTACAGATACCCAGAGAAGAAACTGTGAAAAAGAATAAAAACAGATGTCCCTGAATAGGCAATTTGAACTTTAACCATGACCTTTTAAAAAAGCAAAAACTGGTGATATAAAATAAGATGTAAAACAGGTTTAATGATTATACTCAATAGCATAAAAACCTGATTTGGCATTTAAAACTATTTCTACCCCTTTTCATTGATTCTCAGGTCCAGGAAACCTATTATTGTTACACGCCCACTTTGGATTCAGATATTACTTGTCAAAACCTTAGGTCCAATGTAAAAGATCATTTAGTGTATGCATGGACCTTCTTCTTATGAAGGCACCACCTTTCCTTTCTCACATTTAATAACCTACTGAAACAGAAGGTATTTTCTTGAATCAGATTTTAAAACCTTTTTGTCATACTGTTAGTGATATACATCTCTATGTAATTGTTATCTATGTTTCTGCTGGAACAACTCAGTAGATCTTACCTATTTCAGGAATTTATAAGTTGTGGTAAGAGGTTCAACTAATATTGATTTTCCTCCTGATTCATTAGGAAGAAAAACCAGAAATGCATACTAGGAAGTAAAAAAAAAAATTCTAAAAGCAGTAAATATAAACTAATGATTATTTTGCTGCCTACATCAATTTTCTAGCAGTTAATATATCATATTATGGTATAGATCAGTATTCCACACACCACCCCTTTCAAAAATTTCCATTCTCTTGGAAGACACAGAAACATCAGTGTTCTTTTACTTGGTATAAAATATAAATTAACCCTTGGGTTTTTAGTAAAATGTTAAATCCTTAGTTTTTATTATTTATCTTTAAGAATGTTCTGTAAATCAAAACAATTAACTTGATAAGTTTCATCAACAGGATTCATATGAGAAATATTGTTACAATAAATAATGCTTTGAGCATTTGAAACCTATAAGATATAATGAGGAATTTGGTTGTTTTGTTTTATTTAAATGGTGCTTCCATCGTAATTGTACCATGAGGTTATAAGTACATGGTTAAAGTATATAAACAAACCACAGAAAATGGCTAAAACCCTCTTCTTTAACTAGGAAGTAAAAGTGTCTTTTCTCTATCTACTTTATTTTCAAATATTCCATCTTATTTCTATGTAAAATGTGGTTACAATTCCACATGTTTCTGAAAGGAAAGTCACTTTACAAACATTAATGAAAGTTTTTCTTTTTTTTTTTTTNTGTGCAAAGAGCAGGGGTGTAGTTTTTTTAATGTTTTTTGTTTTGTAGTGTAGGCATATGGATATGCTCAAGCAAATATTTTAATTATCATTCGTGCTAATACAGTGAACACTGAAGTCTTTTGTCATGAGAGGTAGTGTCTTTGACGCAGTTCTACTGCAGGGAGAGGGACTGACTGGTTCATCGCTGTTATTTGTCTTACAGTAAAAGCTACGGATGTTCATTCATCATTTGTATGAAGAGTGGGAAAAATCTA
Organism: Mus minutoides; assembly: GCA_902729485.2. Taxonomy (NCBI): domain Eukaryota; kingdom Metazoa; phylum Chordata; class Mammalia; order Rodentia; family Muridae; genus Mus; species Mus minutoides. Next base: position 46,052 of record LR756416.1, on the reverse strand, counting down.
TATTCTTTTTTCTCCTGAACAATCAGTGTGTTTTCTCAGACTGGTGTATGTAGGGAGACAAACAGGATTTAAAAAAAAAAAAAAATTGGAAGTGTCTATTTTACGGTGTGTGTGTGTGTGTGTGTGTGTGTGTGTGTGTGTGTGTGTGTGTGTAGTGAACATTAACACTCCTGTGGCTGAAACATATTTGCAGGTGGGACATTATTTTCAACACAGCAGTCTAGATCGCAACAATATGCTCTCCTTGGAGTTTCCACAGAAGACTTTCCAGAAACCACAGACAATGCAGAATGCAGCTGTTGGAGATCGTTATCATAAACACATTTGGCCTAGTTGGAAATTTAAGGCCTGGAACTGTAATGTGCATCTGTGTTCAACAACAACAACAACAACAACAACAACAAAAAAAGAGCACTGAAATTACAAATGAATGAGATAAGGAAGGACTGAAATATTTCTATGTATATTTGGTAAATAAAGTGGCTCAAGGATCAATCAGATGTCTTTGTTTCCTAAAGAATGATAACGTCCAATAAAGAAGCATAGTTGAGACATTGTTAATTTAAGTAGAGGATTCTTCCACATTATGTTTTTGATTTACACAATTGTATAAATATGTAAAGCGTACAGATCTATAAATTATAAAATTGACTTAAAATTGTTTTTAACAAGGTAACATTAACATTCAAGGCTTCTACTAGAATGGCTCTAATGAAAAGACAAAGTTAAAATAGCTTCTCAGATAAGAAAGAGATCACCCCATCAAAGTGATTTCCCAATGGCTATTAATTACAGCAAAGTCTGATTTTAAATACTGTTTCCTCAACAACAAAAACATTTTATACCTGTTATATAAGTCCATGCAAAAATTTCTAACATCTTATCTATATAGATTTACTTTTTGCTACAAGACATTAGATAGGTTTTCTTAATCTTCCTACTTTTTTCCTGGAAATACATATTTAAGGACAACATGAAATTCATCAATCATTGTTTGAAGGTTTGATGAAATAAACTGTCAAAACCAATGGCATAGGGATAATATGTACAAATTCCTTAATGATGAAAATGGAGATAAATCACACAAAGAAGAGTACACTATAATTATCTGCTACAATGGGACCGCATGAAATTGGGAAGCTCTGTAAGGCAAAGGACATAGTCAATAGAACAAATAAGCAATCTACAGCCTGGGACAAAATATCTGCACTAAAACCACATCTAATAGAGGGATATATTCCAAAATATATAAGGAACTCAAGAAGTTAACCACCAAAAAAACAAAACAACCAAATCAAAAAAAGGGGTAGAGGTCAAAACAGAAAAGTCAAAACAGAGGAATCTTCAATTGCTGAGAAGCCCCTAAAGAAATGTTCAAAGTCATTATTGATCAAGGAAATGTGAATCAATTAGACTCTGAGAATCCACCAATCAGAATGGATAAGAACAAAACCTCAGGTAACAGCACATGTTGGAGAAGATGTGGAGAAAAAGGAGCACTCCTCCATTGCTGGTAGGATTGCAAACTGGTACAAAAACTCTGGAAATGAAGCTGGAGATTCCTCAGAAAGTTGGAAATAGATCTGCCTGAAGGTCCAGCTACACCACTCTTGGACATATACCCAAAAGGTGCCCCACAATGCCACTGGGACATGTGTTCCACTATGTCATAGTGGCCTTGTTTATGGTAGTCAGAAGCTAGAAACAAGCCATGTGTCCCACAACAGATCAATGAATAGAGAAATGTGGTTCATTTACACAACAACTCAGCTGTTAAGAATAAGGACTTTATGAGTTTTGCAGGCAAATGGATAGAACTAGAAAATATCAACCTGAGTGAGATAACTCAGACTCAAAAGGAAATGCATGGTATGTACTCATTAATAAGTGGATATTAGCCACCACCACCTCCCCTAAAAAGTACAGAATGCTCAGGATACTGTCCACAAAACTCAAAAAGATCAACAAGCTGAAGAGCCCAAGTGAGGATGCTTTAGTCTCACTTGAGAGGGAGAAGAAAGCAATCACAAGAGGGGAGAGGGAGGGAGGGTCCTGCATGAGAAAGGGGACAGGGAGGGGAAGAGGGGAACATGATAAGGTATTGGATGGGGGGAAAAGTATTGAAGCCCTAAGGGCTAGCAAAAAGAATGCAAAGGGGCAACCTTGTGAGCTAGAAGGTAGGGGGACCCTTTAGAATGGACCTAGGAGGTGAGAAACTCTCAGGACTCAAAGGGAGGTACCTCAGGTGAAATGCCCTTCACTGGGGAGAGGGAATGTGTAGAGCCCACCTCCATCAGAAAGATAAGGCATCAAGTGAAGAACGGGGTTACCATCATCCTACAGTCAAAACTTCTGATCCTTAATTGTTCCTGTATGAAAGAACTGCAGAGACAAAAATGGAGAACTGTCTGAGTAAATGGAGGTCCAGCAATAGGCCCGAGGTGGGATCCAGCTCAGGGGGAGGCCCCAAGGCCTGACACTACTACTGAGGCTGTGGAGTGCTCACAAAACTGGGCCTATCATGACAGCATTTGAAAAGATACAACAAGCACCAGAAAGAGTCAGATGCAGATCTTTACACCCAACCAATGGACAGAGGCTGCTGATCCCTGTGGTTGAATTAGGGAAAAGCTGGAAGAAGCAGAGGAGGAGACTGATCCTGTAGGAGGCCAAAATTCTCAACTATTCTGGACCTTGGAGACCTCTCAGAAACTGGACCACCAACCAGGCAGCACACACCAGCTGATATGAGGCTCCCTACACATATACATTTGAGGACTGCTGGGTCTGGATTCAGTCAGAGAAGATGCACCTAACCATCAAGAAACTGGAGGCCGGAGGGAGTGAGGGGCCTGGTGGGGTGAGGGGTAGGAGTGGGGAGATACTCTTGGAGACAGAGGGGGGCAAGGAGGCAGAATGACATGTGGAACAGTCAGAGGGTGGGACAGGAGGGGGGTAAAATCTGGAGTGTAAAAAAAAAAAAAAGATTAAGTTAAATAAAAAAAATTATTTCGTACTATTTTAGCACTATTTCTAAAAGGGAAAAGACGAGAAAACCTCATGGGATGAGTTCATAAATTTTATGAGAGCGCATTATGCTATATCAATATAAAATAGCATGGGAAAAGTTAAGTATACTGATTTTAAAACTAACAAAACAAAAAAGACTCTTAGTGATTGTTTCAGCATCTAAAGTACATGACACCACCACGTGACCAAAGTTTGCCTAACTGTGTTGATACAGTCTCTCTTCCAGTTTCACTAATGAATACTCAAATACCCATCAGGCCAAATTAGCTTACTTCCTTCATTGGGTACTCAGGTTTCATCACAGGACAACACATTTCAGAAAGGCTCTTCTTGTACTATAAGAGGGAGAAACAAGAAAATACTAAAAAGACCTGCATCCTGGGGTAACTGTTAAGATTTTAAAATTATTATTTGATACATTTCCTACTTTCACTAGAAGATATCATATTTATAGTAACATTTAAGTATTAATAGAGTATTACTGTCTTTAGAGATAGAGATGATATTTACTTGATAGAGTCAGTGAATTTGTTGTTCTTTTGATGTTTGAAAACATATTTTTTTTCAATATTGGTTTCTTTAATATTTGAAATGTATTTGCCAATAACATTTGTTATTTTATGTCAATACCTTGTTACATAATATTGTATCAGGTCTATAATTTTTTTTAAAATTTTATCTCATACCATGTATATCTTCTTGGGTCTGAGTTACCTCACTCAGGGTTATATTTTCTAGTTCTATCCATTTGCATGTAAAACTCATGATGTCCTCATTCTTAATAACAAGTAGTATTCTATTGTGTAAATGGACCACATTTTCCGTATCTATTCTTTTGTTGTGGGACATCTAGGTTGTTTCCAGCTTCTGGCTATCACAAATAAAGCTGCTATGAAAGTAGTGGAACATGTATCCGTGTGGCATAATGGGACATATTTTGAGTATATTCCCAAGAGTGGTATATCTGGGCCTTCAGGTAGATCGATTTCCAATTTTCTAAGGAACCTCCAGATTGATTTTTCAGGGTGGTTTTACCAGTTTGCAATCCCACCAGCAATGGAGGAGTGCTCCTCTTTCTCCACATTCTCTCCAACACATGTTTTCACCTGAGTTTTTGATCTTAGCCATTCTGATTTGTGTAAGGTGGAATCTCAGGGACATTTTGATTTGCATTTCTCTGATTACTAAGGACTTTGAACATTTCCTTAAGTGCTTCTCAGCCATTTGAAATTCTTCAGTTGTAAATTCTCTGTTTAGTTCTATACCCTATTTTTGGATTAGGTTGTTTGATTTTTTTGATGAGTAACTTCTTGAGTTATTTACATGTTTTGAATATTAGCCCTCCATTGGATATGGTGTTAGTGAAGATTTTTTTCCCAATCTGTAGTTTGGCAATTTGTCTTATTTACTATGTCCTTTGCCTTACAGAAACTTTGAGTTTCATGAGGTCTCACTTATCAATTTTTGATCTTAGAACATCAGTCATTGGAGTTCTTTTTAGGAAATTTCTCCGTGTGCCAATGAGTTCAAGGCTCTTTCCCACTTTCTCCTCTTTTAGATTCAGTATATTTGGTATTAGCCAAAACCAACAACAACAACAAAAACAAACAAACAAACAAACAAAAAACACAAATAAAGAAAAATCAAAACAACAAAACAAAACAGTACAGAATACCCAAGATAGAGTCCACAGGTCTCAAAATGGTCAACAAGCTGAAATGCCCAAGTGAGAACACATCGGTCTCATTTAGGAGAGAGAAGAAACAATAGCAAGTGGGGAGTAAGGGAAGGACCTGAGAGAGAAAGTGGACAGAGTGGGGCAGTGGTGGAGGGAGAGGAGAACCTGGTCTGATATTGGCTGAGGGAAAAGGACTGAAGTCCTGAGGGCCAACAGAAAGAATGTAGACAGGCAACATAAAGAAATAGGAAGTTGTGGTGACCCTCCAGAATGCACCAGAAAACTGGGAGGTAAGAGACTCTCAGAAATCAAAGGGAGGGACCTTAGAAGAAATGATGACAGTAGGAAGAAGGAAATAAAAGCATTTTTGCATTTAAAAAATTACCACATTTTTAATTTTACTTTTGTGTTTACATATTTTCATCTCTCTTTGTACCATACAAGCCCTTCAAACCCTTCACAGATACATTATTGCTTCCAATTCACTCTTTTTTTTTTTTTTTTTTGAGACTCTTGAATGTCTGAAATACTGAGTTCTGTCTTCTGTGCCTTTTCTTGGGCTCCTTTTTTCTATTTATGTTTGTTTTGTAGAATTCAGATGTCTTATATTTTGTTTTATCTTACTATATTTTATTGCTTTTTCAAACTCCTTGCTTGAAAGTGAATGCAGACAATGTGTTCATGGCACAACTCGTATTGCAGAAGAGCTTCATAGATGCCTGTTTTGTTCTTTGTGTTTCCCAAAGAGACACAGAAAAGGTGTGGATTTTGATATGAGAGGTAGGTAGGAAGGAGCTGAAAGGGGTAGAAGAATGAAAACACAAATCAGGATGGATTATGTTAGGGAAAAATATCTATTTTCACTAAAAGGAAAAAAGTAATGATCATGAAACACTTTTTAGTATATTCAAAAACTGATAGTTCATTAAGTTTTAGGTAATTTTCTAGTTACATGCAAAACATAGGACAGCAATCACGAATGCCCTTCAGTAAATAAGTTATATCACAATCCAGAACATATGAATAGGATATATAATTTTAATATAAGAATTCCAGAAAAGAAGGCAGTAATATGATGGAAAAAGCAAAATTACTGAGAAACACCTCATGGAGATAAAAGCATCAAGCAAACACAGGAAAAAGGATAAGAACATGGAACTCCTTGCTTGAAAGTAAATGGAGCCAATGTGTTCACAGCACAACTTATATTGCAAAAGAGCTACAGGGAGTAAAATTGTACAAAGGAAAATGGCTGCGTGAGACCTAGATTTGACATGCAATTGTGTATTATTGTTAAAATATTAAGACCCATAATAGAGGAGTGAATGATGTAATACCATCATTGTAAAGCAAGTTATACAATACTTGAAACCCTGAGTCTTCATATATTTAAACTTACACAGAAAAGACAACCTAGGAAATTGGTGACAATGTGGATAAATAAGAAAAGCAGATGGAAAAGTCTATTGCATTATGAAAAAGTTATATAAAACTGAGCAAAGAGTAATGCTTAGAATTGTTTGTGAATTTCTAAATATTCTTTAAGGATGGAGATAATAGAGTTTCTAGTGGAAAATATTAAAAAGTATAGCTTTTTTTGGATTAAACTTGATTGTATACAGTTTTCTTTACATACTCATTGTAAACAAACCACTCTTGCCCCTGACCTCCTTAGAAGCCCTTGTCAACTCCCTCCTCCTTATAAATCTCACTCACAAATTTGACTATTCTTTTGTTTTCCATAACCCATTGAAATTAACCAGGGTTGCCTATATAACCTTGAGTGTGGAGTGATCTGTTATGGCCTGGTAGTCTTCAACATTAGTTCCCATTAAAAAGTATTTTTAATTTATTCCAAGCCACAAAACCTTCCACCTATCTTCTTTCATGCCTGCTTAGTGTGCTATGACCCGAAGGAATGCTCATCAAAGAGACCAAAGTAACTTTAACAAGCAACTGATGAGAACAGAGGCAGATTCCCACAGCAAAATGTGAGGTCGAGCTGTGCAGTGTCCTACAGAGGAGGGATTGGAGAAATCAGAGATATCAAGGACATGCCAGAAAAATACTGACCATAGAATCACCTGACTAGGAAACATGAGGGGTTCACAGAGATGAGGGATTCTGTTGGGATCTGACCTGCATCCTCTGAATATATATAATGGCTGTGTAGCTTGGTGTTTTGTGGAAATCCTAACAGTGGTAGGAGTTGTCTCTAACTCTCTTTCTTTCTTTCTTTCTTTCTTTCTTTCTTTCTTTCTTTCTTTCTTTCTTTCTTTCTTTCTTTCTTTCTTTTACTATTTTTTATTAAATATTTTCTTTATTTACATTTCAAATGCTATACCTTATACATTCTCCCCTCCCTACTCCCCTACTCACCCACTCCCACTTCTTGGCCCTGGCGTTCCCCTGTATTGGGGCATATAAAGTTTGTAAGACCAAGGGGCCTCTCTTTCCAATGATGGCCAAATAGGCCATCTTCTGCTACATATGCAGCTAGAGACACAAGCTCTGGGGGTACTGGTTAGTTCATATTGTTGTTCACCTATAGAGTTGCAGACTCCTTCAGCTCTGTGGGTACTTTTTCTAATTCCTCCTTTGGGGGCCCTGTGCTCCATCCTATAGATGACTGTGAGCGTTCACTTCTTTATTTGCCAGGCACTGGCATGGCCTCACAAGAGAAAGCTCGATCAGGGTCCTTTCAGCAAAATCTTGTTGGCATATGCAATAGTGTCTGGGTTTGGTGGCTGACTATGGGATGGATCCCCGGGTGGGGTAGTCTCTGGATGGTTCATCATTTTGCCTTAGCTCCAAACTTTGTCTCTGTAACTCCTTCGATGGGTGTTTTGTTCCCTATTCTAAGGAGGAATGAAATATCCACACTTTGGTCTTCATTCTTCTTATTTTTCTTGTGTTTTACAAATTGTATCTTGGGTATTCTAAGTTTCTGGGCTAATATACACTTATCAGTGAGTGCATATCAAGTGACTTCTTTTGTGATTGGGTTGCCTCACTAAGGATGATACCCTCCAGATCCATCCATATGACTAGGAATTTCATAAATCTATTGTTTTTAATGGCTGGTAAGTAAGTACTCCATTGTGTAAATATACCACATTTTCTGTATCTATTACTCTGTTGAGGGACACCTGGGTTCTTTCCAGCTTCTGGCTATTATAAAAAAGGCTGCTATGAACATAGTTGAGCATGTGTCCTTATTACTAGTTGGAACATCTCCTGGGTATATAACTCTTTAGCCTACTTTTGGAGCACCAGTTCTCCAACTGGGCAGCCACATCCAGCCTTGATTTAGTATGTGCTTTGACTTATTTTATTTTTTTTATGCTGTGTTGGGTTGATAACTATTGGAGGCATGCTCTTTTTTTGAGCGGAGGCAAGTAGTGTGCATAGGTGGGAATAGAGAATGTTGGGGGAAAGCCTACTACAAATTAATGTAAACATAGGTAAGCAGATGATGTAGTAAGACTGTTATAGGTTTCTCTGTACCCAGTTCAGAAAAGAATCCTCAAGCATAGTCTTAGCACCCCTACCCATAAAGAGATTCCATAAACCAGAATAGGATATGATAGATTGGTATGAAGTCCCCTGTTCAAATTTAAGAAATGACCCATATTCAAAACTATGAATACTAATGTAGGATATTGAAATGTTTATTTATGGCAAATGAAAAATACTACATATGAAACATGCTTGTGGCCATCATTGGGAAGAGAGGCCCCTTGGTCTGGCAAACTTAATATGCCCCAGTGCAGGGGAACACCAGGGCCAAGAAGTGGGAGTGGATGGGAAGAGGAGCAGGGTGGGGGGAAGGTATAGGGGACCTTCGGGATTGCATTTGAAATGTAAATGAAGAAAATATCTAATAAAAAAGAAACATGCTTGTTTTATATAATACTAATTGTAAATATATTCTGTGATAATTTATTATACCACATTTTAACAACATTTTATTGAAACATTTAAAAAAATTACTGATATTTTGGCTGTTTTCAGTCTTAGATATAAGCTGCTGTAATTTCTCAGTCAGTCAAGTGCAAACTTATCCTTAAATATTAAACAATTGAAGTACTTAGAAAACCAATTTTGAAGAATGGTCAATTCTGTGAAATATTCTGATGTTTTCTAAATATTGTGTCTTGCCAGAAACAACAGGAACAAACATCCAAAATACTTAAAAGTCAATTACTAACTGAAACAATTTCAGAATTGATGGCTTCTTCTTTGGCCACAGGAAAAATGTAATAAGATTTTGTAGCTAAGTCCCCAAGGCTTTGACATTTGCACATTGTTATAGGCTCAGGAAAGCAAAGATATTATGTACTGTATTTTAACAACAGTTGTATTTAAATTAGAGTGTTAGGTTCAGGGCTAATGATGTGGAAATATCAAAGTAATTCCTAAGAGGTAAAGTGAAGTCTGTATTTGAAAAGTCATCTATATTTTTAAATATTGTTTAATCAGATACATTCTTCTTATGCATTGTCCTTTCACTTCCATTTGCTCTGTGTATGTGTGTCTGTGTGTGTGTGTATGTGTGTGTGTATGAGAGAAAGAGAGAGAGAGATTAAATTAATTGAAAAATTTTTAAACAAGTCATGAAATTTAGTACAAGTGATAAATGCATAATCATAATATATGTGTATATATATTTATATGTCTGCAATTATGTATGTGTATGTATATATGTATGTTATGTGTATATATGCATGTGTGTATGTTTATATGTATATAGGTATGTATATGTGTATATCTATATATATATGTGAGTGAACAGGTAAGTATATATATATGTATATATATATATATATATATATATATATATATATATATATATATATGAATATGTGCCTGTATATATGTGTTGATGTGTACACATGTAAGTGTGTATGTATGTACATATGTAAACATGAATGTGTATATTTTGACATGTTTATATAGATATGTACATATGTTTGTATAGATATTAACATATTTTAAAATATTGTTTAATCAGATATATCTGTGTGTATATGTGTATGTACAAATATGTGTATACATGTATATGTCGATATAGTTAGAGAAAGAGAAAGACATTGAGATATATATATATATATATATATATATATATATATATATATATATATGACAGTTAAATAGGTTGATACATAGATACATAATAGATACATAGATAGGATACATAGATAGATAATGGATAGCAAGATAGTTAGCTAGTTAGCTAGTTAGCTAGCTAGACCAATAGATAGATGATAGACAGTTACATATAGATGGTACTAATACCAATCCAAATTTCAATTATCTATCAACTTTCAGACTTTAATTATTAATGATAGCAGAAGGACAAGAAATAAGGAAATATATTTATATTTCTAATTGTAATTTTTCTATGATTCTTAATTATGGTTTTGCAAATCTGGAAGGAAGCATGACTACATATATTTTCATCTATATTTTTGTTTAATTTTCTTTTTTTTTTTTGATTCAGTAGAATAATGATAGGATTGCCTCTGCCCTCAGAAGAATAGGGATGATCTAATATTCAGCAATTTCACATTATACTCCATTTGAAGATAGACTTTGTAGCTGCAATTTACTGTAAGATGAGTAGGTCAAATGCAACTGTAAATTGGCCATAATAATTAATAATATTGGTAGATTTCCACTGAATTTGAGAGAGAAAAGATCATCACTATGTTAACTAGTAGTCTGGGCTATAAATGCATACACAGAGGGGGGAATATATTATAGATAAGTTTAAAACCGAGAGCAAGTTAAAAATGACTCCTTAATCAACTGTTAGTCCAAGACCTATTTTAAGGCATCCCCCAAAGCCAAGAAAATTCCTGAATCGGATAGAGTCTTGGCTGTTCACATGCCTCAGATTATACATATTCAAAGAGCCACATCAATCAAAGTGTACTGTTTCCAAGGAAATTCTACAACCATGAGAAAGAATAAAGTTCAAGTTGCCCTCAGGACCTCCTGTTTTTTTCACAATACTTCATATTCATGGCATTCTATTGTTATTCTGAGAATTATAGACAAGGAGAAATACAAGACAAACTGCCTATGCCAAGTGACTCATGAGGCCACCCAGATCAGGAAAGTTCTCAAGAGAAGAATGTGTTTGAAGAAAAAAAAAAAAAACAAAAACAAAAACAAAAACAAAACAAACAAACAAACAAAAAAACATAAAAAAGGACAAAAGTCATGTGAGACAAGAAAGGCATAAATTTAAGCATTTCAGTTACACCACAAAGAATTCTAAACATTTACAGCAAAACAACCTAGATTAAGAGGTGGACAAAAAGTATTCTTGATTAAAGCATTCAGATAGCATAAACTACTGCATAATTTTGCTGTTTCTTCTATTTCCAGGTCATTATCAGCTTTCTCCATGTTCTATGACTCAATATAGTATATTCAGAATCATTGCATTCAGCTGTTCTACTCTTTTTAAATACATCAGCATTCACTCATTCCATCTATAACATCAAAGCTACAATTATCTGGGGTTGACAATGATATATATATATATATATATATATATATATATATATATATATATATATATATATATACACACACACACACACACACACACACAGGCATCCAGGAAAAATTGGTGGAGCATGGGAGAGATTTAGTGGAGAATGACTGGGAAGGCATGGAGCAGTGAAAAGCAGGGCAGTGAGTGACATAATCCTGTTCCAATCAAAATTACTTTAAAAAAAATACACATCAGTTACAAAAAGAAGCATGTTGGATGAGGGAAGAATGCTGAACTTATGTTTTGGATGACGATAGGCAGGATCTTACAAGGGAGCAAACCAGGAAAAATAATGACAGGTTATCAATAACTGCAAGAAATGGAAAATCAATCTTCCTCAGGTATTGTTTCCTTGATATGGTAACCATTCCTAAGCAACAGTTCTCAGGAAAACACACACAAACCCACAAACACATACACATAACACAACCAACAAGATAAGATGAATTAACAATTATTGGTCACCAATATCTCTCAATATCATTAGAATCAACTTCTCAACAAAAAGACACAGGCTAACAAAATGAAAAAAAAATTGATTTTGTACCAGAAAATGTTAAAAGTATATATGTGGTTGGTTTATTACACAGTATTATATTAATAGATTGCTTTGTATTTCAAAAGATGCAAGGCTCTGGACTTCAAAGCAAGGTTGAAGCTATGAAACACTATGCAGGCTTTTGAATTTGTAATATGGACATTTTATATTACAGTATTACCCTGAGGTGCATAGAGTCCAGGAACGATAAAGTAGCAGTGAGTATGTTCTGCATACACTCAGATATTTAAGTACTTAGTCTCCAATTGATGACATACTTATGGAGGCTTATGAGATGTGTCTCTGTTGGAGAAAGTATTAGGGTATTCATAGTCTCTCTCTTTCCACTTCTCTTCATTTTTCTATTGGAAGTGATGTACTCTCTCCTTTCTATTCCTTCTTTCATGCTATACCTACTTCTTAACACCATACATCCCAGCAATGACAGATTCTTACCTTTACTCAGCTGTAGAGGTGAGAATAAATAAGGCCCAAATAAAGCCTACTGGTTATAGATTGCCTTGATCATTGCAGTTACTACAGAAATGGAAACGTGTCAAATGCTAAACATTGTTATCTTATGTGATATTTAGTTCCAAATAGTATTTACTTCTACTTATATCAGTAGGAAACTGGAATATGAAACAATTAATATGTTTTAAAGTACAACAGCAATTTTCCTACCTATTTTTTGAATGAAGTACAAAGAAGAACAAAAGCTAAGATGAACAAAGAAAACAATAGTTGTTGCACTACCAATTTGCAATCCCCATTTTCCTTCTGTACCCTTAACAGAGCCTAAGTTCTTCAGTGTATAGGTAACAAATGCTTACTTTTCAAAATCTTGATCCCTGAAAATAAGTCAATTACTTTTTCTTTCACAATTAAAACTTTGAGTCCAAATATGATCTTTGAGAATACAATTTGCTATGAACAGGGAGTTTAGAAATCTAAGTATTCAACAACAAAAAAATGTATACCCATGAATGCATCACTGGGAATTTCATGATGAATGTGTAGATACCTCTTCCCTACCCATGTATTTGAACTAGTTTGGATTTATTCTTCTTGAAACTATCAAAATAATATTGAAATTTTTGATACAAAATATTTTATAAAACAGTACTAGGAAATAGATTGTTCCATCTTGATATTCAAATAATGGGAAAAAGTGATACTTGAAAGGATACTGTTTAATGAAATATGTTTGCTTCTGACAGGACATAAGGTTGAGGTTTCCATCCCAATGCCATAGGGCTAAGATGTAGATGATTTGTGGTAAGGAAGTAAATATGTAGAAAATTTTCTTCCTAATCATTAATAATTTTGAAGAAATGGGAATGAAGAGCTTTGAATGTGAAGTGTTTCACCTTAACAATGTACAAGAATTGATAATAAATCATTTCAAACCATTATGCAACATGGTCAAATTGCTCTACAGGTGGACCTCTGGCTCATCAAGGGTGTACTTATATGCAAAACAACCCGACCTATGTTAACATGACAAGGAAATAAACTTTAAAGCTATGCTTTATGTGTCAGAGAAAAGAAATTATAAAAATATAATTTAATACAGTGTTGTTCTGTCTTACCTTATTTGGGAGCTAGCAGCTGTTGCTCTTGCAAAAATAGATTAAGTGAGAAATATATTAAGATGTACAAATTATACCTTTATGGTGAAATTAATGATCAGTTAATCTTCCATAAAAGATAAGTTTACAAAGGAAATATTGCATCATTAAACAAAGCATTTATACAATCCAACTGTGCAGGACCAAATGATATTGACTTTCTCAAAGTAATATTACTCTCTACAAACTACTTGAAATTTAAAATGAACACAGCTCTCTTATTTTAAGGGTGACAAAAAGGATGCCTGTAAAATCACTTATCCTGATATAAAAATGAGGTTTTTAGTGGTCTTTAAAATCTTATAATAGATCACATTAACATTTTTTATTGTATTACACGATACCAAAATCATTTGTTAAAGCATTGTAATTATGTGGGACATATAGTAATGTAGTTTAATTGTGAAAATAATTGACATAATTATATACAGACAATTTAATTTATGACATATTAAACTCCATGAATACTTTTTCAAAATTCTAAGGGCTCACTTCCTTCAGATGAAATAGACGTGAACTATTATTCTACATTAAAACAAATTGAATCAGTTCTAGTGAACCATGTCCCAGTAAGAGTTTTCAGTTGGAATTATACAATTATCATGAAATACAAAAACACTACAGCCAATTTGTCAGGAACTTTAAAATAATAAATGAGGCTAATCATTTGCTTTATATCAGACCCAAAATTCAAAGATGATTAGATGATTAAAGATCCAAGCCTAATTATGGCTACCACAGCTTTTGCATAGAGCCATATGCTATTTCCTTTAATTTCAAACAGTTACCATCATTCTTATTTACCCTAATTCAAGTTCATAGATCAGAAATTATAATAGTATTTTGGGGAGGATGTTAATATTAAAGAAAACCTGCTTGTATTATTACTAGAAGTAGTAAAATATTTGGTGTTGAAATATATAAGACTTATCAGAATGCAAATATAGAGTTTATATGAAAACTAAGGGTAAAGATAGCGAGATAAATGTTAATATAGTTTGATGCATTGTTTATACATACATGTTTTAGTTTTATTAAAATCTGTACTTAGCATTCACCTCCTTCCATCTGTTATCCATAAGAGTGTGTTATATGCACCACTTTCTTTTTCTTTCTTTCTTTCTTTCTTTCTTTCTTTCTTTCTTTCTTTCTTTCTTTCTTTCTTTGGTTCTTTCTTTCTTTCTCTTTTCCTTTTCCTTTTCCTTTCCTTTTCCTTTTTTTTTAACCTATCTGACAGGAAGAACTTTTTTAAAATGAAAGACTTTCTCTGTTCATATTTCTAAGGGTTAATTGCACCACTCAGCACACAGTGCATTAGTCTAGGGAAGCCACCCAATTATTGAATAGTAACATTGTATCCAGAGAGTGAACAGGAGGTAGGGCCTGGCTATAAATATCTATGCTTGACCATATTTACCAATCACCTTCAGCAAGTCTCTTATTCTGCCCAGTTCTACTACATTCTAAAATAGTTTCGTTATTTCAGACCAAATATTCAAATAACTGAACCCAAGGAGCCATTTCATGTTCAAAACCAACATCTTTCTAAGAGTAATTAACAGAATATAGAAGCTATGTGCATGGTGACTCTTTGTAATGAATACACATTTGTGGATACAATGGCTGTATAAAAGAACATGAGTGTTTCAGTGAGGAGACTAATTATATGAAGATGCATATTGTATCTCAGAAACATTATTGATAATAAAATAGGACCAAATATTTTACTACTTCTAGTAATAATAAAAGCATGTTTAGTGTAAAGGATGTTTTAGTGAGGAAGATGTCACCAAATGACAACAAAGTGTAGAGCAATTTTTCAGGAATTTTGGCATTAAAGAGACATAAGACAATGAATACAAAGAGGGTAAAATGTTATATATACTGAAATAAAGTCTTATTTATGCGACACTCCATCACTTTTCAAATAGATGCAATAACAGTTTGCAAAATTATATTATATTAATCAACATAGCCTGATATTATTTACATTTGAAATGTAAATAATAAAATGATTGATAAATTAAAAAGCAAAAAAGATAAAAATAAATTATAAAAATCATTAATGTGAAAATAAAGATTGATAAATATCAACCTTGATAGTAAAGGGCTCTATAATTCTGCTTTATTTTTTTTTTTTTAGTTGACAAGTTAGGCTGTATCAATGCTTGGGAGTTCAGATAATTAATAAAATATGAGTATTTCTGACTTCACATTTTGAAATTTAGTATTTAATATAGTATATGGATAACTTGAATATAATTTTTATCCTATGTACATGGAGCAAAATGTACTTAAATATATGTACTATTAATGAAAATATTTAGAAATACACCTAGTGAATCTTTATAATAACTGTAAGTTCTCAACTGAAAGGCACAAATTTCTTTACATACAAATTAAAAGAAAATCCTTACTTTCTCATGAGAAGCATTGAAGGATAACATGTCCTTCCATTCTGTACATGTACCTGTAGTAGTAGCAAAATAGATAGATAGATAGATAGATAGATAGATAGATAGATAGATAGATAGATAGATAGATAGATATTGAAGGGACAGTCCCCTTAAGCTTATTCTCAAGATGTGTTTAATATAATATTTCAATTTATTGTGCTCTGCATAATCCATTATCCCATTTTGTAACACATACAAAGAGAATATAATTAATATTTATTAGTGATGTTTCTTTTTCTCCTATTTAGAAAAGGTTTATAGCACATCAGCTAATAGGTCCTAGTTAAAATCCTTAGGGGAAAAATGCATTAAAAGATCCAAAATATTGGTGGTACTATCACACTGAAAATGTAGTTGTGTACTATTCTAACCCACTCTGGGATCATTAATATCCTACTTTCATAGAAAGTTGGTCATGAGGTGTGGTCTAATTAAAATAATTTGAGAAAACCAAGTGCCAGTGTTGTATTTCTGCTTTATTTGTTAATTAGCCTGTAGTAGAGTTAAACATCTCAAGTTCTGGACAACTTGAAGCACTAATAAAATGTTATGAATGTTGGTGATTTCATCACATTTTAAAATGCAACCTATATTCAATGTACCAGATGTTTAAACTATATACATTTTTTCATTCTAGCATTAATCATCAAATTATAACATTTTAGCAGCTAATTTACATGTTTACAATGACTGTTTTTAACAATATGCATCAAAAATTCATCAGTCATATATTGTACTTTGCAAACATCTATCATTTTCTGTCTACCTATCAATTACATATATTTGTATGTATATATGGATGCATATATATATATATATATATATATATATATATATATATATATATATAGTAAAATAGTAATTTAACATAGTTCAAAACTTATATGGCTAATTAAGAGGTATAGTTACTCCTCATGCAAACTTATTAAATATCCATTTCTATTTCTATAATAACACTTTTCTATTTGTATTAATTTATATGCTTGCAAATATGAATTATACCTTTTAATCTTTTGGACCTCACAAATATAAGAATCACCATTACTTGTTGGCGTTTTGCCCACGGTTCCCCATTAGAGGGACTAGATCCCCTGGAAAGTGAACTGGGGCAATCATTGCCTGCAGCTAAAGGTCCAGGAAGACTGGAATGAGCTCTTATATGGCTTATATAGAACGGATGTTTTTGAGCAAGAATGAGGCTCTGCAGTTGTAAAAATAGTGATCCTGCTGGCGTATTAAAGTTAAGCATACCACAAGTCTCCAATAAGGGGATTTGCTACATCCACTCCAGTAGCAACCTGTAGGCGGGGTCCCAGGGCAAAAGCCTGAGACTTTAGTCTCCTGGAATTGTGGCATCCTGTATAAAGAATGCTCCAACGTCCTTGATTTAGTTAGTAAACAGATCTGTGTGCTTTCCCCTAATATTGCTTCATTATAAGTGCTTCTAAGGATTCATATTTTAACATATAGCCAAGTTAGACCCTAGGCAGTCCTTGATCCAACCTTGAGCATGAATAGCTAAGAAACTGCCCTACACAGGAATTCACCACTACCTAGGAATAAGGAAGTTTGCAACCTGAGAGGGAACCAGACTAGATACTTAGAACTATAGCTAACTGAGTTACACCCAGATACAAGTATTTACAATGGCCTAGGGGGAAGGTGGACTATAACAAGGGCATGAAGCCCTTGCCCCTGGCTCCTAAATTTAAGCTGACCTCAGGTGGAATTGTTTTTGATCCCAGTGTTAACCTTGAATCTTATCCCACTTGGTTCTTGCCAGTCCTTCCCTGCTTGTATTACTGTTTTGTTATCTTGCTGGTGTGTCACCTAACTTCCCCATTTTCTTCTGTATAAAAGTCTGATACTCAATTTAAAAAAATTACACTCAGATATTACACACTCCCTTGTGTGTTGTGTCTGTTTGTCACTCACCGAATCTTTGCCCACTTCCTCAAGGGAACTCGACCCACCCAGGCAGGGGACCCAGAGGGCCTGTGGCAGGGATTGATTGTGCAACATATAAACTATCAGTAAAAATATTAAAAGCATCGTTTACAGATTGAAAGACAATTAGTACTGCTGTCAGCTCTGCTAACTGAGCTGAGAGGCTATGAGTCTATATGACCACCTATTCATCCTTTATAAGATATCCGGCTCATCCTTTAGAGGAGCCATCAGTAAAGAAAGATTAAAAGGGCATTCATTATTCAAAGGCTGAAAAGAAGTCACATTAGTAAATATCACCTCATTCACATTTAAAAATTTTATCCACCTATCTTGAGGATAATAATGGTTATCTATAGTCCCTATAAATGCTATCTGAGCAAGTAACCAGTCTATGCTGTGTTGTTTTAGCCAAGCATCCTCCACTACACTGTAAGGTTGAATAATAGTATCTGGCTCTCTGCCAAAACAAGTTAGTGCCTGCATCCTTCCAAGAGTGATTACCTGAGCTACTGCCTCATAATGTGGCAGGATATTAGGTTTAGGAGAAATCTGAAAGTGAAATCACATAAGCAGAGCCTTTTGCCATAGCAATCCTGTGGGACTATGGGTTGTATTAAAAATTAACAGGTGTAAAGGCAAAGAGTAGTCTATATAAGTGACAAACTGTTCTTAAATAGCTCTTTCTACTAGTTGTAAAGCCAATGACCCTTCTGAGGTTAAGGATCTAGGAGAAGGAGGATTAGAACTTCCTTTTTTTTTTTTTTTTCTCTTTATTAGATATTTTCTTCATTTACATTTCACATGTTATCCAGAAATTTTCCCTTACCCTCCCGCGTCCCCGCCCTGCTCCCCTACCCACCCTCTCCCACATAATGGCCCTGGCATTCCCCTGTTCTGGGGCATATAGAGTCTGTATGACCAAAGGGCCTCTCCTCCCAATGATGGCCAACTAGGCCATCTTCTTCCATATATGCAGCTAGAGACATGAGCGCAGGGGGAACTAGTTAGTTCATGTTATTCTTCCACCTAGAGGGTTGAAGACCCCTTCCGCTCCTTGGGTATTTTCTCTAGCTCCTACCTTGGGAGTCCTGTGTTCCAACTAATAGCTAACTGTGCGCATCCACTTCTGTGTTTACCAGGCACTGGTATAGCCTCCCACAAGAGAGCTATATCAGGTCCCTTTCAGCATTATCTTGCTGGCATATGCTATAGTGTTTATTTTGGTGGCTGATTATGGGAGGGATCCCTGGCAGCCGCCGTCACTGGTTGGTCCATCCTTTTGATTCAGCTTCACACATGATCCTTTAGGAATATCAAATAAGGCTTTCAATTCTCCTGTAGTAAGCTTTTATTTTTATTTTTTTTTCCATTTTTTTAGATATTTTCTTCATTTACATTCACATGTTCTCCCAAAAATCCCCTAAACCCTGCCCCATCCCACACCCTGCTCCCCTACCCACTCCACCTACTCCCCCATATTGGCCCTGGTATTCTCCTGTACTGGGGCATATAAAGTTTGCATGACCAAGGGGCCTCTCTTCCCAGTGATGGCCAACTAGGCCATCTTCTATATATGCAACTAGAGACATGAGCTCTGGGGGTACTAGTTAGTTCATGTTGTTCTTTCACCTATAGGGTTGAAGACCCCTTCAGCTCCTTGAGTACTTTCTCTAGCTCCTTCCTTGGGAACCCTGTGGTCCATCTAATAGCTAACTGAGAGAATCCACTTCTGTGTTTGCCAGGCACTGGTATAGCCTCACATGAGACAGCTATATCAGGGCCCTTTCAGCACTATCTTGCTGGCATATGCAATAGTGTCTATGTTTGGTGGCTGATTATGGGATGGATCCCCGGCTGCAGGAGTCACTGGTTGGTCCATCCTTTAGATTCAGCTCCTCACTTGATCTCTGTAACTCCTTCAATGTGTGCTTTGTCCTTAATTCTAGGAAGGGGCGAAGTGTCCACATTTTGATCTTCATTCTTCTGAGTTTCCTGCGTTTAGTAAGTTGTATCTTGGGTAGTCTAGGTTTCTGGGCTAATATCCACTTATCAGTGAGTACATGTTATGTGAGTTCTTTTGTGATTGGGTTACCTCACTTAGGATGATGCCCTCCAGATCCACCCATTTGCCTAGGAATTTCATGAATTCATTGTTTTTAATAGCTGAGTAGTACTCCATTGTGTAAATGTACCACATTTTCTGAATCCATTCCTCTGTCGAGTGACATCTGGGCTCTTTCCAGCTTCTGGCTATTATGAATACGGCTGCTATGAACATGGTGGAACATGTGTCCTTCTTACCAGATGGAACATCTTCTGGATATATGCCCAGGAGAGGTATTGCAGGATCTTCCAGTAGTAATATGTCCAATTTTATGAGGAACCACCAGACTGATTTCCAGAGTGGTTGAACGAGCTTGTATTCCTACCAACAATGGAGGAGTGTTCCCCTTTCTCCACATCCATGCCAGCATCTGCTGTCACCTGAATTTTTGATCTTAGCCATTCTAACTGGTGTGAGGTGGAATCTCAGGGTTGTTTTGATTTGCATTTCCCTGATGATTAAAGATGTTGAACATTTTTTTATGTGCTTCTCAGCCATTCGGTATTCAACAGTTGAGGGACGAAACAATTAATGTCACCTAACAATTTTTGAAAGTCATTTAAAGTTCTTAAGTTGTCCCTGTCAATAACTACCTTTTGGGGGATAACAGCTTGATCAGTAAGTGTAAAGCTCAAGTAGCTATAAGGGTCCTGGGTTTGTACTTTCTCAGGAGCTATTTGGAGGCTGTTATCAGCCAAGGTTCTTTCTAAATCTCTATAACACGAAACCAACTCTTGGGGGTCTTTTCCTGCAATCAGAACATCATCTGTGTAATGAGAAATGTTAGATCATAGACATTGCTGTCTCACAGGCTGAATGGCTTGTGCCACAAACTTTTGACATAAACTGGAGCTATTAGCCATGCCCTGGGGGAGGATTGTCCATTGAAACCTCTTCATAGGTTCTTTAAATTTTATGGTAGAGATGCTAAATGCAAATCTCTCACAATCTTCTGGGTGCAGAGGAAGAGTAAGAAGTAATCTTTCAAATCAACCACAGTTTTGTAATATCCTTTAGGAATGGCTACGGGAGATGGAAGCCCAGGTTGCAAGTTACCCATAGGCACCATGGTTTCATTAACCTTTCCTAAATCCTGCAACAATCTCCATTTACCTTTTTTTTTTTTTTTTTTTTTTTTTTTTTTTTTTTTTTTTTTTTTTTTTTTTTTTTTTTTTTTTTTTTTTTTTTTTTTTTTTTTTTTTTTTTTTTTTTTTTTTTTTGCGGGGGTGGGGTTGGTGTTTCACGATTTTCTTAATAACAAAGATCGGGTTTTCCAAGGAGACTGAGATTCTACTAAATGTCCCGCCTCGAGTTGCTCCTGCACTAGCAAAGAGGCAGCTTCAATTTTTTCTTTAGGTGAAAACCACTGATCCACCCATACTGGACTGTCACTAAGCCAGGAAATCTTATCAGCGTGGGATGCAGGCAGGACAGTGGCCATTAATGAAAATACCCCAAACCTCTTGTGTTAGGGTGAGGCTTAGGACTTTCAAAGGTCTTAATTTCTCACTTATTATCATTATCTATAACACCTGGATAAATCTGCAGGCCCTTCACAATAGAACTTCTTTGTCCCAAAAGAAATCCCTGGGTTTCTGCAAGTAAAGGTCCTCAGACCCTGGTAGAAAGTATTTGAATTCCTATTTCTGGGGTTAATACTGTGTGGGTTGTGGAACAGAGGTCCAATCCTGCACTTTCTGGGGTTGCTCTGACTAGTTCAAAAACGAATTTCTTTGACTGGGTGACAGTTTCATGGCCCCACAAACTGCTGGCTGCGGGTAACTAGGGGCCTAGGGCGGGCCCCTGTTTTCGTTTCCCTGCAGTGGACGACCTTGAAGGTCTGTTTTAGACTTACATTCTGTAGCCCAGTGGCAGCCCTTCTTGCACGGAGGGCATAATCCTGGAGCACGATCTGTCTGCCCACTCTCAACACTCTTCTTCGTAGGACATTTATATTTAAAATGACCGGAACTTCCACACTTAAAACATGCATTATTTCCTTGATTCAGTGAGGAAGTAGTATGTGTGATGGTTCCTTACACAGCAGCAGCGCACATGAGACCCTGATTGAGGGTAGTCCTGATCTCTGCACAAAGGCGAATGTAACCCTTTAAGTCTGTTTGTCCCTTGTGTGGTCATATAGCGGCATGACACGCTTCATTAGCATTCTCATAAGCCAGTTGTGTAACCATAGGATTTTTCATTTGCGAATCTCCAAGAATTCTATTAGCTGTCATTAATAGTCTATCCTCAAAGTTCTGGTATAGTTAGTTCATCAGGGCCCTGTCGAATGGTGTTAGGCTTCCGCCAAGGTCCCCTTTTGCTGGTAACTATTTCCAAGTGCTGCGAGTGGCCACAGCAACCTGAACACAAACTCCAGCAGGAAGACTGACCTGACTAGCCCTACTTTCATATCATAGGCCTTACCCTAAAAGCATCTCGGCATTCCAGTCTGGATTACCTGACTGAGAATTTAAAGCTGCAGTTTTTCTTACTGGCTTCTTGCCATTTAGAATTCCAAAATAAGCACTCTCCTCCTGATAGAGTAGCTTGGCATAGAGCATTCCAATCTTGCAGGGTTAGATAAGACCCCATAAGAGTCTCTGATAATACCAATGTAAAGGGGACCACGGTGCCGTATTGCGTAACGGATGTTTTTAATTCTTTTATCACCTTGAGATCCAAAGTCTGGTACTGCCTAATTCTATTATCTTGCTGGTCAGTTATCTCAACCATAGAAAAGGCTAGCCCTTCAGAGGTGTCCTGGTGTGCCCCACGAGCCTGAGTCACAGCCCTTTCTAGGGAAGAATGATACAACTCAGAATTGTTCTCCCCTGCATCTGACACCCTCCTTAGGTCCTGAAGCTCATTAGTCAGTCTCTGCAATTTAATTTTCAGTTCTAACCTATTTAGTTGCTTTTCCAAATGAGTAGGCTCTCCTCTAAGGAGGCCCTAGGTGGAGAGGGGGAAATTCGTCAGGGGGCCATTCTCCACCTGCAAAATATCTTGCAGCCCTTCTCTCTGAATGATCTTCCTCATCTTATATTAGCTCATCATCGGAATCTTAATTTAAGATTGAAAGCATTCCTTTTTGAGAAACTCCTCTCTGACGGACGCCCCTCTTGAAATTCCTCAAGCCTGGGTGCTGTATAAAACCTGTGAGATTTCCTTTTCAATTGCATCTCTTATGAGCACCCAAAGGTAAAGGGTAAGATTATCTGCCTGGGCATCTCTCAATGCGTTTCCAACTCTCTCCCAGGTTCCTTTATCTAAACTTCCTTCTTCTCTGAACCCTGGGCAGCAAAAATCTATCTTATCTGAAAGATTTTCTAACAACTGCTCTTCTAACGCTATTCCTCTCCCCTGAATTAGCTCTTGGAAGCAATGGACTATTGCCTGTTTTGAATTAACTCGTACCATTTTTGCTGACAATCCTAAGTGAAATCAACATCTGGTTAATCTTGTTCCAGCTTAGCCCCGTATCTTTACCGCATCAGCAACGCCTTCTTTACAAACAGAGCTGGCGCACTTACTTGTTGCTTCCTGTGCCCCCCCCCCCCACATAGGGTCCTTGGATCCTTGTTCATCTTTTCTTGCAGAGCTCCACGCACAAGTAAGCACTCCCTCAGATCTGCTTCGCCGTGTCCAGGTTCCTGTTCCAGGTGCCACTATGTTGGGGTCCAGCCCTTGGTCCCCAACTAGATGGACTAGGTCCCCTGGAAAGCAAACTGGGACTTGTTAGGACTAGATGGGAGAGAAAATAAAACACTGAGTCAGTTGTCTGGTCAAAGCATGTCTGTTCTTTACTGAAAAATCTCTGGTTTCTTTTGGGGACCCCCCCCCCAACCCTTCAGTTCTAGACAGGGGCCTGGAATGTGGTGCCTACCAACAGATCCCCTTCCACTAACGGTACTACCTAATTAGGCCTTAGTTGTAGAGGTTGTGTTTAGACCTTTGGTAACTGGATGTCCCAGGAAGGAGTGGTACTCAAGGGTTTCTTTACCTTCTCTGAGGATAAGGTGAGAGGTTAAAGGAGGAGGGATTTATAAGGGTGGAACTGGGAAGACGGGAGCTACAGGAGGCTGTGATTGGGAAGAAAAGCAAATAAAATTGTTAATTAAATTATTTTTTATTTATTATGAGCCAAACCTCATTATGTTTTGACAATTAATTTATCTTTTTTATTTATTTTGGGTATTTGTTTGTGTGTGTGTGTGTGTGTGTGTGTGTGTGTGTGTGTGTGTAACCCTGAGTGTGAATATGCATGTAGCACAGTACATATGTGAATGTCAAGAAAAATTTTGGAAAATAGATTCTCTGCTTTCACAGTCGGTTCTATGGATCAAACTAAGCCATCAGGCTTTTGTAGCAAATACTTTGACACACTGAAATATTTTCCTGACAGATCAAAACTATTATGAAAAATGGAAGTTTTCATAATCGATAGAATCACATATAGTTGCTACACTATATCTGTTCACAAGGTCCAAAGCAGAAATGTGATGAAGAGTATGAATATATCCAGAAATTTTAGAAAATTTCTCTCCCAGACTCATCCAGGATATTGGTATAACTAGTCTCTTTCTGAAAAAGGAGGTATGAGGTGAAATTTTCATTGTTGGTTGTCATCCAAATGTTTGTTGCTCCCTGTTCCTGGAGACCTAAATTTCATCACATATCACTTTTTCTTTAAACCCAGTAACACTTTTTTCTATTTATTTATTTTTTATTTTCTTTACTTACATTTGAACTATAATCCCCTTTCCTGGTTTCCCCTCTGAAAACCTTCTCCCCCTATTCTGTCCCTAATCTCACTGCTTATCAACCCACCCACTCCCACTTCTTGGCCCTGGCATTCCCCTAAAATGGGGCATAGAGCCTTCACAGTAGGAAGGGCCTCTCCTCTCATTGATGCCCGACTGGGCTATCCTCTACTACATATGCATCTGGAGCCATGAGTCCCACCATGTATATTCTTTGATTGGTAGTTTAGCCCCTGGGAGCTCTGGGGGTACTGGTTAGTTCATGTTGTTGTTCCTCCTATGGGACTGCAAACCCCTTCACCTACTTGAGTCCTTTCTCTAGCTCCTTCATTGGGGACCCTGTGCTCTGTCTAATGGATGGCTGAGATCATCCACTTCTGTATTTGTCAAGCACTGGTAGAGCCTCTTAGGACGCAGCTATATCAGGCTCCTGTCAGCAAGCACTTGTTGGCATTCACCATATTGTCTGGGCTTGGTGATGGTATATGGGATGGATCCTCAGGTGGGGTAGTCTTTGGATAGTCATTCCTTCAGTCTCTGCTCCACACTTTGTTTCTGAAATTCCTTCAATGGATATTTTGTTCCCACTTCTAAAAAGGATTGAAGTATCCTCACTTTGGTCTTCCTTCTCCTTGAGTTTTATGTGGTCTGTGAATTATATCTTGGGTATTCCAAGCTTCTGGGCTAATATCCACTTATCAGTGAGTGCATATCATGTGTGGTCTTTTGTGATTGGTTTACCTCTCACTTTAAATCTTTTTCAGATTGCCTTTGCAGCTAAGAGATATACTTTGCTTTTTAAAAGGCACCTATAACTCTATTTGATTATTGTAAGTATGTTTTCTTATTGAAAATGGACTTTTTCATAAAATATATTGACTATGTCTCCCTCTTCCACATCTCCTGGAGATCCCTTTCATATTCCCTGCCAAAGAGTTCATACACATTCTGTCTCTCATTAGGAAAAAATAGCAACAATAAACACACACACACACACACACACACACACACACACACACACAAACAAACAAATTGAATGATAATAAAAGAAAATAAGATAAACAAAAAGGACCAGAATAGTAGAAAAATATTTGTTTGTTTTGAAAATGTTTGGCTCAGGAAGTGGCACTATTAGGAGGTGTGACCTTGTTGGAAGTGTGTCACTGTGCAAGTGGGATTGGGGACCCTCTTCCTAGTTGTGTAATTGTCTTCTCATTTGCATTTGGAACAAATGTAGAACTCTGAATTCCCCTAGTCCCATGTCTGCCTGGATGCTGCCATGCTTCCTGACATAATGATTATGTACTGAACCTCTGAGCCTGTAAGCCAGGCCCAATTAAATGTTGTTCTTTATAAGAGTTACCTTGGTCATGGTGTCTCTTCACAGCAATAAAGCACAAACTAAGACAATACTCAACAACTTTAGATAATAAGATGTAGAAATTATACATAATATCTTTGTATGTCATTCTGTCTACTAAATCACCTGTGGATTTCTGATAACTTAATTCAATATAAAAAATTTATAAATAGTTGCTATATTACATTGCTTGAAAAATAGCACAAAGAAGGAAAAGTTTGCTTGTGTTCAGAACAAATGCAATGCAATCTTTGGTGGAAGGAGGTTTAAATTCAATAGATGAAGACCAATATTCCAATTCCAAGTGTTGGATAGTCATCAGACACCTGTGCAAAGGCCAAGATGCTCTTAAAGTGTGTGCATCCCTTCTTTGCAGGAATCTATTACACTGCCCAATTCATGGCAAAAATTAAGTTTTTATTTTTATAAATTTTGACTGTTTTCCAATACTTTGGATACATTTTTGTTTCAAACTATGGCATGAAACCAATTAAAAAGGAGATTTTATTTTATTTTTATAAATTATAAATAATTGAGCAACGAAATATATTTCACTAAAATAAATGTGTATAATTTAATTGAATAATATGCAAAACTACATGAACAAGAATTTTGTTAAATTACTTTAGATTAAATATCATATACATATGAAATGAATTAACTAAAACAATTTATAGTTGCAAAACAACTATGATATTGAGCGCTGGTCTTAATATTTATATAATGTGTGTTAAAAAGTTACATAATTTTTCAAATGCTATTTTACATTCTGTTAAACTTGGAATAATATTGTCTTGAATTTTTTTTAACTGGTAGGACTTAGATGAAACCTACTCTAACATGCCTCTTCTCTTCCCAAATATTATGTTTGTTTCTAGCTACATGTTCATATCCAATGACAAAAAGTGAGAAGTCCTGCACTCCACTTAAAGATTCAGGGATTCTGAAAGGTCATGCAGATTTCAGATAACAATTCTATTGATCAACTGTTGGTTGCACTACCCCGGGAAAGACCACTGCTCTATAGCCCAGGAACATACTCTATCTAGTCATGCTTTCTCAAGAAGAGTTTGCATTGAAACCATTTTTCTATCATTAGTAGAAATATCATCTACATATTGTTTAATATTTCATAAGTAATGAAATATTTTCTCTCATCCTCTCAAAATTAATATACTGTATACACTTTGGCACTATAGTTATCTCTACCTAGTTACAACAATCTTCAGAATAAGTTTTTTAATTATTTTAAGGAAGACTGCCTAACATGATTTGTTCTTTTTTTTTTCTCCCTCAAAATGCTTGTCACATTCTACCTCTAAATTTTATACCCATTCAATTTTATAGGAATATAGATCATTCACTATGACTTTTCTCGGAAGACAGGAACCCATATCCAAGCTATCTGAAAGAATTACCACCTGTCTATCCTGAGTTTTTTAATATCAAGAGGAAGGCAAGGTCCACTGGGAAATATCCGTATGTACTTCATTTGAAGTGAAAAGAATTTCTAACTTTCTAATTTCCTTTTGCTGAGAGAAATAGAGTATCATCAGCATTCATGACTAAAGACACAGCTGGCTGACTCAAGCCTCTTGGAGTCTGGCCAACAGCAGTCCAATGTGCAGTGCAGATCAGTGCTTGCAGACAAAGCGGCTCCGCTGGCATTGCCAGTTCTGTCAGAATGATCTCAACACTCATACATAAGGATGCTTTTTTTCAGAAGTATGATTTTAATAATTATACTGTTAGGTGTACATAACTGATGATTTGGCATTCAATATCCATGAACACATAATGTATAGCATTAAACTTATATGTGATTCATAAAGCAAAATCAGAACTGTCGTACAAATGAAAGAGGTAATTTTAAGACATGATTAGTACTTGATTTTTGGATCATTTATAATTGGTTATTAAGAGAGAATGTCAAATTTTCTCAAGTTGATGGAAATTATTCTTACAAAATAAAGATAAAAGATACCCTTAAATATTATGATTTATAACATACATGAATTTCTATATATATTCTGTAGGTATAAATTGGAAATTTGTGTGTGTGTGTGTGTGTGTGTGTGTGTGTGTGTGTGTGTGTGTGTGTGTTGTGTCTGTGTGCCTTGAGGGTTGAGTCATTGTCTAGCTGTCTAGCTGTGACTCCAGCAAACTGGAGTAAATTGTATATAATTCTAAATAATGCATGGATGGATGTACACCATAATTTCTATCTAAAGAGAATTGTTTTAAAAATAATCTTGTTCTGAATATTAATTTAATTTGATTATCTTTTCTTCTCTCACGTTTATTTTTTGATGCCTTAATTTTTTATATTTTCATTACACCATTTCCCCTTCTCTTTTGTCTAGTCAAAGTATCCTACACACTCCTCCCTTAATTTGTGACCTCTTTTTCATTAGTTTTTATTACACATGTATGTGCATATGTTGTATATTTAAATATATGTTAAAATATCATTTTTAAATATATCCCAAATACATGAAACAAACTGTTTAATCTCCATAATATTTCTTGGATGTATTGGGGGGGGGGCGCTGACAATAAATTATTGTCTCCTCTATGGGGAAGACTACTTTTTAACATTCTCAGAATTCCGTAGTTACATTGGTTGTCTTAGTTCCTTTTAAACCCTATGGCTCTGACAACTTTGTCAATGTTAAGTGGCTGAAGTTATGGGCGCTCAAGGTTTGTCTTCAATTTTTGTGTTCTTAGCATTCATTTCTGTTTTGTGTCAGTACCATACAATTTTTCTTACTATCTCTCAGTAATATATCATAAGGGCTAGAACGTTAGTCTATCCTGAACTATTCTCTTTGTGCAGAATTATTAGAATCGCTAGTATCTTTGTGATTCTATAAGTAATTTTAGGATACTTTTACTTTTCTATTTTTGTAAGGAATAGGATATGCACTTTTATTGTGATTGCTTTCCAAAACATCTCATACAGCCGACCTTGCTTTTTTTCATATTTATACCCTGTTGTTTCAGTAATTATTGTTATATGCACACACCACATACACACTCGCACACATACACACACACACACACACACACAAATGCACAAATATATTTACATATGTGTACACACACACACACACACACACACACACACACACACACACATATATATATATATATATATATATATATATATATATATATATATATATATAATAAAATATAAAACATCCTTTATGTTACTAATTTGCATGATGTACAGCGGACTTCTTGGTATTGGATAACCAATGGGTCTGTATTCCCTAAGCAATGCTATGTCTCTCATCTTCCACTCCCAGCATTACTTTTTGGCCTGTTGCTCTTTCTGTATGGGTGAGGCTTATGAGACATTTGCTATAAATTTTGACATGTCTGTTGTCTTTGTTCAGCTCATGTTTAAGGCAGTTGTGTTATTGGGAATTTAAGAAATTGTTATAAAGCAATGGCAAACAGAGATGCATAAGAACTTAACAATAATCTAATATATCCAACAAATAAAAGGACGATTGCACATTACATCAGGTATAGTTCATATGGGATTCTGTTGATTAATTTGATGTCAACAAATTGTGTCATGAAAGTAAACAGCTATAAATAACATCATCATTCCAAAACGCACATAGAAAAGGAAGAAAGTAAATATAACACAAGTGTGAGATTAAACATTTAGAACAAATAAAAGCAACATTTTAACCAAGTATTAGCCACTTATAATATATAAACAAATACCATAGCCAATTTCATTGCTATAATGCAGTATTTCTTTTCCTGTGAATGTGATTAAGCTAAAATTTATTTTCACCTCGTTAATCATTGACTTTCAGAATGTTATGTGAAAGACAAAAGAAAAAATGCAAACTAAAAACAGAAAAAATCTAAAGCAAACTAGAAAAACTAATAAAATTGAAACAGGAATTCAAATTGTTTTTACATGTATATACACACATGTAACACACATGCTATATTCTAAGTAATATAGAAAATATATACACACATGCAGAGTAGAAGGTTATATCATTTGAAAACTAGAAGATGTACTATTTATTTGTATGTATACATATATATTTATCTAGTTAGTGTATATACAAAAATAATGAAGATGAAAGTAAAATTACAAGTCAAATATGAATTTTCAGAAAATACTATTCATGAACAAGTCAGAAAATACAATAACAGGTTAATACAGTAAGACTAAATTTTGTATAACAACATACTGCTATATTTTTATAAATTCCTAATAAATAAGAAAATATTCCAAGTTTGGTGAATGAAAATCTCAAGATTATTACCTCGTGTTGTTCTATATACTGGATTTTTAAAAAATTCAGACCTTGGAATTTTTAAAAAATAAAAACAGAAACTATGATACCAAAATTGTTGTGAAAATTCAAAACATCTGGAATCACTGAGATTATTCTGAATAAAAGCATTTAGGAAACTCATTTGTGTGAATAGTTGGCTTGTTGCACAGCTGCAACTGTCAAGATGCATGTTGTTCTCAAAATGATCATCAAACACATGAAAGGACATAATCAACACTGTAAATAGTCACATTTTTGGACAACAGACTTTCTGTAGAAATACAAGAAAATTTAAGGGGAAGGAAACAGAATTTACAAAACAATATTCTAGGAAAATTAGATATCTATAGGCAAGTAAGTAAACCAAACACACTAAACAAATATTTAGATGAAAAGATGATTTCAAACTCAACATAGAATTAGGATAAAAAGGTAAAATTATAAAAGTAAATAGGAAAAATGTTTGAAAGGATTTCTGATTTGAAATTGACTGTAGTGTTGGATCTCCTAAAAAATGACAAGAAATTTTTATCCATGAAAATGTTCTTTTATCCAGAATGCAAAAAGGAAGAAAAACAAATTTTAAAAGAAAACAAATTATTCATTGTAATTCTGACTAAGTTTCTATTTCAATAGAACAAGTTTGAAAAGGATAAAAATCAAAATAGAATGATAAGATTGTAAATTTTTATATTTTTTATACTTTAATTTTTTTGAATTATATAATAAAACTTTTACCTCAGGTAGGGTTTCTACTGCTGTGATTGGACATCACAACAAAACTAACTTGCAGGAAAAAAGAGTTTATTTTCACTTACAATTCTCAGATCAAATTCAAGTCACCAAGTGAAGTCAGGGCAGGCACTCAAGGGAGGAGGAACTGAGAGACAGGAACTGAAGCAGTGACCAGTGAGTAATATTTCTTATTGGCTTTCATACAGTGGTTGGTTCAGCTGGTTTTCTTTCATAACTCAGGACTCCCCATACAGCGAGCACCATTCCCTGTTTCTACCTGGCTCATCCATATCAACTCCTGACTCCAGAAACATATTACTTCATGTTTTTCAATGCTATGTCCTATTGCCCTTGACATGACTTGCTCCAAAATTGTACTTCTGAATCTGTGTAAACATCAGGAGTTATAGATTTGAGAAATTTCCCTGTCTCCCATGGATATTTACCTTCTTACACACACTCAGAAAATTCTACATTAATGTGGAGTCCTGCTCTGAAGCCTTTATAAAGCTACATTCCTTATATGGTACAGAAATATCCTCCTATTAGAACACAAAATGTAATTTCTATATTAGTTCCTTCAGTCTTTTACTTTATGTGCTCTCTTTTACTATGGTATACTTGGTCAGAGCCTTTGACATATTTTTTACCATGAAGGGGAAAATTAGAATACTTATCACATTTTTTTGTTTTGTTTTGTTTTTTGAGTCAGGGTTTCTCTGTATAGCCCTGGCTGTCCTGGAACTCTGTAGATCAGGCTGGCCTCAAACTCAGAAATCTGCCTGCCTCTGCCTCCCAAGTGGGATTAAAGGCACGCACCACCACACCTGGCTACTTATCAGATTTTAATTTCCCACACTGCAATAAACAGTTATTGATCAAGAGGTCTTCTCTCTCTGCATCAGAATATAAAATTATATACTTGACATGTGAATGAGAAATAATTATTACAGTAGATGTCAGGATTGTCAGGAAGATGGACACCTAATTAATCACTTCTTTTATCTATTTATCTATTTATCTATTTATCTATTTATTTATTTATTTATTCATGTTTTTTGAGAAAGGGTTTTACTGTATAATGCTGGACATTCTAGAACTAAATCCATAGACCAGGCTGGCCAGAAACTTTCAGAGATCCATCTGCCTCTGTGTGCCAAGTTGGGGATTAAAGGTGTACCACCATCACCAGAGTCATGGTTTTCTTTTAAAGATGTCAAATATTGCCAGGCAGTGGTGGCACATGCCTTTAATCCCAGCACTTGAGAGGCAGAGGCAGGCAGATTTCTGAGTCTACAGAGTGAGTTCCAGGACAGCCAGGGCTACAAAGAGAAACCCTGCCTCAGAAATAAAAGAAAAAAAAAAGTCAAATATTTCAGTTGTTTTCTAATAAAAATATAATAATAATAATAATAATAATAATAATAATAATAATAATACAATAAAAAGATGTCTCCTGAATTTTATGAACCACTAAAAGCTGAAACTACCCTTAACCTGAGAGTCCTCAGTTCTAAACCAAATAATTACTTTAAAATGTTATTCACATTGGTATTGTCTGGCCAGTAAGACAAATTTAGTATAAACTGATTATAATTTATGTAGTCTTAATAATTTGCATTAGCAACTGTATTCTTCAAACAACCTCAGTTAGTAGTGTCTAACAAAAAAGGATCAAGCCAAGCTTCCTAGCACAAATCTCGCTTAGATCAAGTATATAATTGAGTAGATAATGTTCTTTCATTTTATGTAATAAACAAAATTTGATTTCTGAAATGGTATGCTAGTATTTAAATGATTTTATTCTTAAGGTCTAGATCATTTACAGTGTGGATGCTTGTCCTCCCTGGAAGACCTACCATACAACAAAAATATGAAACAGATAGATCATCAGTTTCCAGATCATACTTTTAGTGGAAAGGTAAGATTGAATTCACAAAACATTTTGTGAGGTTTGTTTTTAGGGGAAAAAGAGATGCTTTGATCTTCTTGCAGAAGATATTAGTTGCACTTTATTATTCATGTAATTAAAATAAGTAAATTTATATGTTTAAGTGGTAATTTTTGTGTTAAGTAAACTAAAGATCTAAAGAAAAAACCCAACAAGAATAAAACAAGTACTCATATTAATGATTTTAAAAAGCTAATGGACTGATTCTGAAAGACTCACAACATGAGGACTCCCCCACGTTCTGACTCAGGAGAGGCAATGCCCCAAATCACTCAAGAGAAATGGTCTTGATGCAAAGAGCAAGAGGATCTTTTCTTTTCTTTTCTTTTCTTTTCTTTTCTTTTCTTTTCTTTTCTTTTCTTTTCTTTTCTTTTCTTTTCTTTTCTTTTCTTTTCTTTCTTTCTTTTTTTCTTTCGATATTTTCTTTATTTACATTTCAAATGCTATCTCGAAAGTTCCCTATACCCTCTCCCTGCCCTGCTCCCCTAACTGTCCACTCCCACTTCTTGACCCTGGCATTCCGCTGTACTTGAGCATATAAAGTTTGTAAGACCAAGGGGCCTCTCTTCCCAATGATGGCTGACTAGGCCTTCTTCTGCTACATATGCATCTAGAGACACGAGCTCTGTGGGTACTGGTTAGTTCATATTGTTGTTCCACCTAAAGGGTTGTAGACCCCTTCAGCTCCTTGGGTAATTTCTTTAGTTCCTCCATTGGGATTCCTGTGTTCCATCCTATACACAAAAAAAGTCACTTGATATGCACTCACTGATCAGTGGATATTAGCCCAGAAACTTAGAATACTCAAGATACAATTTTCAAAACACAAGAAAATTAAGAAGAATGAAGACCAAAGTATGGATACTTCATTCCTTCTTAGAATAGAGAACAAAACACCCATGAAAGGAGTTACAGAGACAAAGATTAGAGTTAAGAGGAAACGATGGACCATCCAGAGACTACCCCACCCAGGAATCCATTCCATAATCAGCCACCAAACCCAGACACTATTGCATAAGCCAGCAAGATTTTGCTGAAAGGACCCTGATATAACTATCTCGTGTGAGGCTATGCCAGTGCCTGACAAATACAGAAGGGGATGCTCATAGTCATCTATAGGATTTTTATTTCAAGAGCTCTGGGCCCAAAGTCAAGCAGAGGACTTTGGTGCCCCAAGTAGTTGGGAGAGGGGCTATTTAAGGGAAGAAACTGCAAAGAAGGGGGGGCCTGAGTCATTAGAATGGAGATGATGTATTACAGCTTGTCTCTGGCAGGGTCATAGGCTATCCTTGGCAAACATTCCACAAGAAATGGGGAAGCTGAGCAAACATCTTAAGGGGATGATGAGTTTCAGTTTATCTTTAATGTAAGAGTTAATCTTTAGCAAACATCCCTGGTTCCTTCACAATGAGTCAGGCGACTGGGCTGTTCACCCAGTAGTCATCTGCTTCTCAGGCTGCCAGATAGGAGAGACAGTTCTGGGAAACACTGAGTTGGGGTCTTACAATTAGGAGATCAATATTTTAGATTATAAGGCTAAGATCTTGTATAAAATTTATATAGTGCTATTTTATATCCCCTTAAAAGTTATTCCTTGTCCATCTCTGTAAAAGATTTAATATGTATTGGACTATTTAGTAAATATTTCAAATGTTGTGACTTAGTAGATTTATGGTTTCCCTCAGCTGAAAACTAGGAGTATCTCCTTGGGTACCTTCTCTAGCTCCTTCATTGGGTACTGTGTGTTCCATCCAATAGATGACTGTGAGCATCCACTTCTGTATTTGCGAGACACTGGTATAGCCTCACAGGAGACAGCTATATCAGAGTCCTGTCAGCAAAATTTTGTTGGTATATGCAATAGTGTCTGGGTTTGGACACTATTCATGGGATAGATCCCCAGATGAGGCAGTCTCTGGATGCTCCTTCCTTCAGTTTCAGCTCTGAACTTTGTCTCTGTAACTCCTCCATGGGTATGTTGTTCCCCCTTCTAAGAAGGAACGAAGTATGCACACTTTGGTCTTCTTTGTTCTGGAGTTTCATGAGAAGGTACCCAAGAAGCTGAAGGGGTCTGCAGCCCTTTAGGAGGAACAACAATATGAACTAACCAGTACCCCCAGAGCTCGTGTCTGTATCTGCATATGTATCAGAGGATGGCCTAATTAGTCATCAGTGGGAGGAGAGGCCCTTAGTCTTGTGAGGATTCTATGCCCCATATAGGGGAATGCCAGGGCCAGGAAGTGGGAGTGGGTTGGTTGGGGATCAAGGGGAGGAGGGAAGGCACAGGGGAATTTAGGGTAAAGGGGAATTTCAGAGAGGAAACTAAGAAAGTGGATATAATTTGAAATGTAAATGAAGAAAACATCTAATAAAAAAAAAAAAAAAACAACTAGGAGTATCTCAAAAGATCTGGATCTTGATGAAGATGTTTTCCTAATTTGCTGCAGCTTACTATATTAGTTTCTTTTATTTTTGATGTATAAAAATATTTTATAAGAATCAACTGAAGGACAAAAGCATTTTACCTACAGATTGAATGCACAGCCTACCATGATGAAAGAAACAGAATTGGGATTGTGAGACAAAGGCTCACTTACATGTGCATTCAGTTAGTTGAGGGCAATATTTTTCACACTCCTTTTTATGGAGCCTGGGACATCAGCCAAGGGAATGGTGTCATCCACATTCTGTATGAATGATCTCTCTTCAGTTAAACTTTTCTATAAAGTACTTTTTAGAAGCAAACAGAACTATTACTTTTGTACTAGAATGACTGGAATATTATCTATAGCAGCCAGCTCTATAATGTCCAGAACCGAGCATTTGGTTAACAATCTGATTACCATGTTTCTTTTGTTTTGTTTTTTGGAAGTCTTTGTATAGCTAAGCATGTTTGTTGTAGATAGCCCTGGGGCTAATTTTATTTGATGTTAATTCCATTCTCCTGTGAGTGTTTGAAAATGAGGAATGAGGACTGATTTCCTGTAAAGAGGGCTGTTGATTGGGCAGATAAAAAGGGGAGGTGGGGCAGAAGGTGGGTGAGAGAAGAAGAAAATTGAAGAGGGAGAGGATGAGTGGGGCTTGGGCAGTGAACTAGGCTGTAGCAGTATAGATTTGAAGCTGGCTAGATTTAAGGGGCCTACAGAGAACAGCAAAGAGGAATCTATGCCTGAGAGAGCCTTTCTGTGTTTGTTTCCTTGTATCTTTAGCTCCCTACACTGCCTCCTCCATCTCCAAACAGGGACACAGACAACTTGGAACTTTTTACACTCAGCTTCTCCCTGTGAATAAATAATTGGGAGACAAAGGTACAAAGGACACCAGACCCAGTTATTCATTTCTGTAAAGAGAGAAATATAATCTTTTGATATTTGAAGAAGGTATTAAGATATATTGCTCTAATAAGTTTTATGGGAACTCATATTCTGTCTAACATGGGCTCCACGGGAATTTTGAGTTTAAATCCTGGTTTGACAAGCTGCCTTTTATAAGTTGGTGTAGTACCTATAAGATGAAAAATTTTACCTGCGGTTCAGAACCAGATAGGGAATATTAGTCACTGACTTGAAGTAAAGAGAGCAGTGATAATCACCTGCTATGAACGGGTATTAACTAATAAAAGACTGTAGCTCTAGGTAAAGAGCACAACAGATAGATACTATAATAGGTTTTAATTAAATAAATGTCTGTAGCTAGTAGAGAACACAACAGATAGAAGATAAAAATAAATGTCTGTTGCTCCTGGTGGACAGCAAAACAGACAGGATGGATGCTCTAGGCGGAGAGCTTATTAATTATGAGAAATTTCACATTCATAATTAGATAGGGAATATTAGTCACTCACTCCAAGCAGAGAGAGCAGTGATAATGACCTGCTATGAACAGGTATTAGTTAATAGAAGTCTGTGACTCCAGGTAGAGAGCATAACAGATAGATATTATAATGGGGATTAATTTAAAAAAAAATTTCTGTGGCTCAAGGTAGAAAGTGCCCTAATAAGTCTTACAGGATACTCATATTCAGTCTAATATGGGCTCCACTTGTAGTTTGGGCTTAAATTCTGGTTTGACAAGCTGCTTCTTCTAAGCAGTTATAGAAAGAAAGGGAAAGAAGAAAAGAAAGGAAAGAAGACAGGAAAGAAAAAGGAAAGAAAAGGAAAATAGAAGTATGAGTTAATTCTTTTAAAGATGGCATAATAAAGTCTGCAGGAGACTCATATTCTGTCTAACGTGGTCTCCATGGAAATTTTGGGTTTAAATCCTGACATGACAAATTAGAAAGGCCTAAATAGGCTAAAATGTGTGTGATTTTGAGTATTGTGGTAGTTTTATTGTTCCTCTGGGACAGAGGGCAAGCTATAGGTTTTCCTGTTTATAAGCTGAAGGATATGCTGATTTGAGGAAAAGGTTTTGTCTTTGTGTTTTTGGAAAAACTGTTTAAGGTATTTACAACTTCCAGAGTTATATGGATCAGATTTGATTGTGAGAGATCCCCCGAGAACCTAGATTCCAGAGAATGAAACAAAAAGTTCATCTTGATGATACTAAAATTTTGTTTTGAGATTCATATATTACAGAATATACAGCCTTGGTGAATTTTATCATCAGACATGCTGAACTGACCTGACTGAACTCCTGATGTCTTGGTTTTTCATTTGGATCCAGTGAGGACACAGACACCACAGACTAATACAACCATTGGTGTGGCCTTCTTAAGGCCAACTAACTCCCCCATTTCCCTACCCTTCCCCCTCCCTTCAAAAATATCTCAACACCCCAATTCCTCTTGAAGAAGTTATGAAGAATCATCTTCCCAGTTCCCTTACCTTTGGGCCTAGGGGTGATTATTATAAGTTGTTTTTGATACTAAAAATTTTGAAGTGCAAGGCTTAGACCCAGTCCTTCTATTGCTGTTATTATAAACAGATCTGAGGTTTTTAAGCCTGTGAGTTAAGGGCCAAATAGGAAATTCATGGCTCTGAGTTTATTGCTAGGATGATTTCAGTTATTTCAATTAGAAATCCCTGAGAGTAGTTAACAGACAACAGTCTAGATTACTTCACATAGATAGTTGGTTTTCAAAAGCATCAGAAGTCTACAGAAATTGTGGTTTAATGCTATTTACTTATTATGGAGACCAGTCTGCTCCTGACAGCTTTCCCATTCTTGGATTCAAAGAAGAAACTGAGCATCTTTGAGTTACTCCAGTTGTGGGAAAACAACCACTGGGCAAGAATTTCCTCATTTCATCTACAGACATAATACTGTCCAAAGAAAAGACACAATTACAGGTTAAGACAGCTTGATTCTGCCGAGACAGAATAGGCTAGTCCTTAATATTACTGTTTCTCTAAGACTGTCAGATGACCCTGGCCAGTAGGCTGAAGACTTTTTGAAGTAAGGGAGGTCCAGGTGATCAGTGGCCTCTATAAATTGACCAAGTTTTGAAGCTGTTTTAGGCTTCTTATATATTTTCAATTAATATCAGTCATTCTTGGATCTCTGATAGGGTTGAAAAACTACATAGTATCCTAGCTAACCCAGGCTTTTACTTTGAGAGGACAGTTTTGAGAGGATGGTTTTCAGATGGCATTCAATCTAAAGCCAAGACATGGGCAGATATAGAATTATAAGTCTTTTAAGTAAGAAGAGATGACAGAGGTTCTGTTTAACAGACATGATGGACTTGCCCAGTGATTAGCTCCTTTATTCATTAGGGGATTGGTTCACAAAAAGTCTCCTGAATATGTGACTCATTCCTAGTTCAGAGTCCCTCCCAGGACAGTAGAATTAGCATCAAAATACAAGCAACCCCAAGACTACCCACAATACCTCTCCTCCTCGTATTTCTCACATATAAGAAGCGGTTTGGGTAATCTACTTCCAATGTTGCCTGATTCAATTAGTCAAGGAAATGATAATAAAAAAATATAAATGAATATAAAAAATAAATAAAATTGGGAAAGTATGTTTAAAATTAACATAAAAAAGTTACTACATGATTGTGCTACAAATATAATGCATTAGCATTCCTTATTAGGAATGGGTTTAGATGCAGAACTACTGTATGACTTAGAATTAGTAGAACATGCCTAGATTAAAATCTGAGCATTATAAATAAAGGCTATGTTGAAATTTATAATTAACAGTGAGAAATACTTTAGACAGTATAAATAAAATATAATAAAATACATTATAATAAAATAAAACAAAATACAATAAAATAGAATATAAAATAAAATAGTATTTTCCATAATAATCTTGAATAGAGATTAAGTTTCTGATATTAAACACACATACACACACAGAGACACACAGACACACACACACATATGTATATAGCAACAAAATTATTATAGTGAACAACTTTAACTATTTAGATGTCTATGTATTCTAATAAGTTATGATTTTAGAAGTTCTTACTAAATATTAATAAAGATAACTTACACAATCCACAGAAAGCTATATGGGTAGAACTTTTGAGAATCAT
Organism: Mus minutoides; assembly: GCA_902729485.2. Classification (NCBI taxonomy): domain Eukaryota; kingdom Metazoa; phylum Chordata; class Mammalia; order Rodentia; family Muridae; genus Mus; species Mus minutoides. The sequence continues at coordinate 6,485 of LR756416.1, read as the reverse complement.
ATCACTTCATAGTTTTAAGCAGACTAGGACTTAAATAAATGTCATATATCTATGTCGATTTGTAAAAGTTTAGAAACCTTGTTACCTTATTCAAAGGAATTATGGAAAGCATGTAAGATAAATTTCTTCTTATTTTTGAAATTCAATAATTTCTATTGCCAGAGTCTCAGAACTGTTCAGTATTTCATCTATTCTCCTAGTGCTATCATCTGAAGACACTTCCATACAACAACAACAACAAGAATATCCTCATAATGTCAATAACACTTAGGTCCAGAAACCATCACCTATACCATATGCTTTACTAAACATTGTTGACCAAAGCACTGAATTTTTATAGTATACTCATAGTCATAATTTCCACATTGTAATTCTTAGAAAAAAAATCAGTGTATGCTACAGATTTTTTTGCCATATGTTTCATGACAAAATCTTGCTTCTCTTCTACTTTTAATTCTCTGGATGTTAATTAACCTTTACAAATGCAAGTTAATTCAAATATGTGTTGATTGCACATCTTTCTGCGGTACCTTGCTCTATACTCAGAAGCTTATTACTTCTAAAAGACCAAATGTAAGTGGGGTTAAGGGCAAAAACAAACAAAATTTTATCAAAGAAAATAAAATAGATTGTTTGCCACGTCTACTTGTTAAAGTGCCTAACTATCCTGAGATTCCTATTCAATTTGCCACCCTGTTGTAGTCCAGAAGAGACAGAAAGGGCAGCATTGGCAGCAAGATTTCAAAACTAACAATACTATTATTCTCTTAAGTTCATGAGCAGTGTTTATATACCATGAATTTAAGATATTTGAGAAGATAGCCATATAAAAAATTAAATAGTCTTATACCAGTCAGGATTTCCTTCTGAGATACATACAGTGACATTGGTAATGTGACAATGGAAACGATTATACCAGCTAACAATTCAATGTATTGTGCATAGTGCTATAGACTGAGAGAACAGAAGCAAAAAAAAAGAGAACAGGGAGCTGGGTGTGATGGCTTAAGTCTTTAATCCTAGCACTTCTGAGGAGAGGCTGGCAGAGTCAGATCTCTGAATTCCAGGACAACATGGTCTACAGAGTCAGTTTTAGAACAGTCAGACGTACACAGAGAATTTCTGTCTCGAGAAAAAAAAAAGGAAGAAAGTGGGGAGGGGAGGATTGTAGAAACTTGTCATATTACATCCCCCAATTGAGAATCAGACAATATGAGACATTTTTCCAATTACTTTGATATTCCTGCTGGTTCTTTTTTATGCACTTCTCTAACATACGTAAAAAATTACAAAGTGTAGGGAATTTTAGTGATGTTTGACCTAAGTAAAGCTAGCAAATGAGACAGTCCTATAAAGCGATTTCATTTTTACTTCTTCATGAATTCTTGGAATTAAATCTATTAAAAAAATAGTATACTTCAGTATGATTGGAAATCAAACTAGACAATAAACATAAGGGAAAAAAAAACTCCCTACTTAATCTTGAACTTTTGCAATGGGTTGATTTAGAAAATGAGCAGAGAAAAGTGTACATTACAGACTAATATTACATTAGTGCAAATGAGGGAGAGAAGGAGACAACACCCTTTACTAAAGGAGAGAATAATTATCTTCCCACACATCTAGAAACTGAAATCAGTAGCAAGAGTAGTATGTGTTGTGTATTTCATGAGAAATCTCAATTCCTTCTCAAGTAGGTGTAGTTCATTCTTCTATTGTGATCACTTGGAGCAAGTAATAAACTAAAACTTTCTTTTTTCTGTTTGCCTCTAAGTCTGAAAACACACAATAGAATTAAAATAGAGTTCTGGTATTTTAAGGGACTGTAATTATGATCATGAGTACACAGAGAAAACTAATATGTGGCTGGATAAGATGGGAATCTACAACAGATATTCAAATGTCACATTAGCTGTCACTTGCAGTTAGAGAGCAAGCAAGAATTTAGGAGCAGAAGTTAAGAAAGTTGCAGGATAGTAAAATATTTTAGAATGAAATATTATTGGGTGGGTGGGGTGGGTGGATGGGTACATCCTCTTAGAGATGGGGAGGAGAGAGGAGATATGAGATGTCACAGGGGAATAAAGTCTGGACTGTAAAAAATGATTAAAGAATAAATAAAATTAAATCAATACCAATATTTGTTTTATTATGGCAAAAATATTATTGTTTGTTTTACCAAAATATGTCCTAACATTTACTGGTAAACTCTGGAGCAAAAAGAAAAAAAAAAAAAACCGAAGAAATTCAGTACAAAAACTTAAAATATACATTATAAGTGTAGTAATATTTATAGAGCTTTTCATGTCTAAACCAGAAATTAAGGGCAAACCCACACTCTCCCTTAAAAAGAAGGTAGACAACTTTATAAAATATATTTTCTACATAGATAGTTTTGTGAGTGTTCAGAAACCTTAAGTGAAAACATGACAGAAATATATAACTGGAAAAAGATTAGGTTTCTTCCTTCCTTCATGTAAAAATTGAAAATCATACCCTAAGAAGAGGGCATATATCAAATCTGACTTATTTTTACAGAATTAATTTTCTGATCAAGGATTCTGAGGATGACACGACCTTTATCACAGCAGTAGAGAGAAATAGTAAAGCCAATGGCAATGGGGAAGTCCTAGATGTTGAATAATAGGCTTTATGATCAGTTTAGCTCACAGAAAAGGACACTGCAGAACTACACAGAAGTACAGAATTCCCCTTGGCAGACGTGCGGTTTCAGAAAGCAATTTCCTGATTTCACTGCAAATTGCTTTGGGCATACTATTTTCTTTTCTACCCTTCTAGTGCTATTGAGAAGTGGTGAGAGCATTCCACTCACCTCTTTCAGTAAGCTTCATCTCTGGAACCAGCTGATAATGAATGTCTGCATGATTAACACATCTTTATATAGATTGCAGAATACATCCAAATAAGGTGAGTATTTATTTATCCTTTCATGGTTAGTTTAAAGCCATAACCAGTGCTGTACTTACAGTTACTATTTTGATAATCTCCTTTATAAGTTATATGTCATTGTTAATTCCTCCAAGTGTAGAAATGCAGCTACTTTGGTGTAGAAATAATACAGAATTGGTGACCAGGTAATCGGGAATAAGTCACATCTAGGATAAACTAATGCTAGAAGTTTCTAGATTTACATTTATCTGTCACTCACAATTAGTTCCCCTGGATAACTATCTTAGTCTCCTATTTCAAACACCATGTCCTCCATACTTGAAGTGTGAGTTGATCAGATTGGCTGAGTTTAAAGTGTTCATTCATTCATTTTGTTTGGGTTCATTATTTGGAACACATCTTATCATCTATTTGTCCCATTGTTTATCTTTTGCTAGACAATTAAAAATTTTTGTAATAATATTCATCACTTGACAACCAGAAAATGCTTTTCAGAGAACTGAGTGATAATAGGAAACTCCACCTGTGCTATGTTCAGCCCACTAGGAAAGCAAATAGATATTCCATGTTAATTGACTTAGTCAGGGTTTCTTTCTTTCTTTCTTTCTTTCTTTCTTTCTTTCTTTCTTTCTTCCTTCCTTCCTTCCTTCCTTCCTTCCTTCCTTCCTTTCTTTCTTTCTCTCTCTTTCTCTCTTTCTCTCTTTCTTTTGTTTATTATTATTATTATTATTATTTTTTTAATTTTTTTTTTTTAGTTTTTTTTTGAGACAGGGTTTCTCTGTGTAGCCCTGGCTGTCCTGGAACTCACTCTGTAGACCAGGCTGGCCTCGAACTCAGAAATCCGCCTGCCTCTGCCTCCCGAGTGCTGGGATTAAAGGCGTGGGCCACCACGCCCGGCTTATTATTATTATTATTATTATTATTATTATTATTATTATTATTATTATTATTCAAGATATGCTTTCTCTCTGTAGCCCTGGCTGTCATGGAACTCACTCTGTAGACCAGCCTGACCTGAACTCAGAAATCCACCTGCCTCTGCATCCCAAGTGCTCAGATTAAAGGCATGCACCACCACTGCCCAGCTTTAGTCAGGGTTTCTATTCCTGTATAAAACATCATGAACAAAAAGCAAGTTGGGGAAGAAAGGGTTTATTCAGCTTACACTTCCACATTGCTGTTCATCACTAAAGGAAGTCAAGGCTGAAACTAAGAAGGTCAGGAAGCAGGAGCTGATGCAGAGGCCATGGAGGGAAATTTCTTGCTGGTTTTCTTCCCCTGGCTTGCTCACCCTGCTTTTTTTTTTTTTTTTTTTTTTTTTTTTTTTTTTTTT
>LR754667.1:10528-39512 GCA_902729485.2 Mus minutoides | reverse complement strand
CCCCCCAAACCCCCTATCCTATCCTCCCTCAACCTGCTTCTATGAGGGTGTTCCTCCACCCACTTACCTTCTCCTACATCCCCACCCACAGTTCCCCTACACTGGGGCATCTATAGAGCCTTCATGGGACCAAGGGCCTTTCCTCCCATTGATGCATGACAAGGCCATCCTCTGCTACATATGCAGCTGGAGCCATGTGTGCTCCCTTGACGATGGCTTAATTCCTGAGAGCTTTTGGAGGACTGGTTGGTTGATATTGTTGTTCTTCCTATGGGGTTGGAATCCCCTTCAACTCCTTCAGTCCTTTCTCTAATTCCTCTATTGTGGACCCCGTGCTCGGTCCAACGGTTGGCTGTGAGCATCCATCTCTGTATTTGTAAAGCTCTGGCAGGGTCTCTCAGGACACAGCCATATCAGGCTCCTTTCAGCATGCACTTCATGGCATCCACAATAGTGTCTGGGTTTGGTAACTGTATTTGGGATGAATCCCTAGGTGGGCAGTCTCTGGATGACCTTTCCTTCAGTTTCTGCTCTGTACTTTATCTCCATATTTGCTCCTGTGAGTATTTTGTTTTCCTTCTAAGAATGACCCAAGTACCCTTCTTCATGTGGTCTGTGAATTGTATCTTGGTTATTTGGAGCTTTGGGGCTAACATCAACTTATCCATGAGTGTAAACCATATGTGTTGTTTTGCAATTGGGTTACCATACTCAGGATGATATTTTCTAGTTCTATCCATTTGCCTAAGACTTTCATTAATTCATTGTTTTTAATAGCTCAGTAGTACTCCATTGTGTAAATGTACTATATTATCTGTATCCATTCCTCTGTTAAAGGACATCTGGGTTCTTTCCAGCTTCTGGCTATTATAAATAAGGCTTCTATGAACATATGAACATAGCATGTGTCCTTAGTACATGTTGGAGCATTCCAGGTTATATGCCCAGGAGTAGTATAGCTGGATCCTCAGGTAGTACTATGTCCAATTTTCTGAGGAACCGCCAAACTGATTTCCAGAGCAATTGTACCATCTTACGATCCCACCAGCAATAAAGGAGTATTAGAGTGCATGGGATTATTTCAATCTTCTTGTATCTGTTAAAGTCTGTTTTTGATCAATTATATGGTCAATTTTGGAGAAGGTACCATGAGGTGTTGAGAAGAAGGTATATTCTTTTGCTTTAGGGTGACATGTTCTATAAGTATCTGTTACATTCATTTGGTTCATAACTTCTGCTAGTTTCACTGTGTCTCTGTTTAGTTTCTATTTCCATGATTTGTTCATTGCTGAGAGTAGGGTGTTGAAATCTCCCACTATTATTGTGCCGAGTGCAATGTGTGCTTTAAGCTTTAGTAAAGTTTCTTTTATGAATGTGGGTGCCCTTGCATTTGGAGTGTAGATGTTCAGAATTGAGAGTTTTTCTTGGTAGATTTTTTTCCTTTGCTGAGTATGAAGTGTCCTTCTTTATCCTTTTTGATAACTTTTGGTTGAAAGTAGATTTTATTCAATATTAGAATGGCTACTCCAGCTTATTTCTTGGGACCATTTGCTTGGAAAATTGCTTCGCAATTTTTACTCTGAGGTGGTGTCTGTCTTTGTCACTGAGGTGCATTTCATGTATGCAATAAAATTTTAGGTCCTGTTTACATGCCTAGTTGGTTAGTCTATGCCTTTTTATTAGGGAATTGAGTCCATTGATGTTAAGAGATATTAAGGAAACGTGATTGTTACTTTCTGTTATTTTTGTTATGGGATCCTGTTCATGTGGCTATGTTGCTTTAGGATTGTTGAAAGATTACTTTCTTGCTTTTTCTAGGGTGTAGTTTTCCTCCTTGTGTTGGTGTTTTTCATCTGTTATTCTGTGTAGGGCTGGATTTGTGGAAAGATATTGTGTAAATTTGGTTTCGTCATGGAATATCTTGGTTTTTCCATCTATGGTAATTGAGAGTTTTGCTGGATATAGTAGTCTGGTCTGGCATTTATGTTCTTTTAGGGTCTGTATGACATCTGCCCAGGATCTTCTAGCTCTCATAGTCTCTGGTGAGAAGTCTGGTGTAATTCTGATGGGTCTGCCTTTATATGTTACTTGACCTTTTCCCCTCACTGTTTTTAGTAGTCTATCTTTGTTTAGTGCATTTGGTGTTTTTTATTATTATGTGTCCGGAGGAATTTCTTTTCTGGTCCAGTCTATTTGGAGTTCTGTAGGCTTCTTGTATGTTCATGGGCATCTCTTTCTTTAGGTTAGGAAAGTTTTTTTTTTTTTTTTTTTTTCTATAATTTTGTTGAAGCTATTTACTTGTTGGGCACTGGACATGGGGAAATTAAGAGGGTGGGAGAGATGACTCATGTCCTGCCAGATCTTCAGGGCTCTGGGTGGACAGATGTGGGGGATTGCTGTGCACTCTTCACACCACCTGGGTGAGAGTGTGAATGTGGGAAGCCATGAAACCCTCGTCTGCAGGGGGTAGAGAGGGAGCAGTCCAGGGTTCCTGGGCCAGGGACAACAGGTTCTAGCTCTTGGGCATTGCAGGGCATCACTGAAGACTGTGGAAGAGCTGAGAACAGGTGGAGGCTTGGGGGCAGCTCGGTCTACCTGGAGGCCAAAGGGAAAATGGGCAGAGGAGAAGGTGTTGGGTGGTTTCCAGGTGGGCAACAGTCTGGCTAGCTCAGGCTGCTAACTAGGCAGGTGGCATCGGTTGGCTGGCAGCCATGGCTAGAACACAGGAAGGCCTCCCAGGGGGAGGTTAGATGAGGCTCTTTTGGGGAAGGCCTATTCCATTGTTGCTCTTTAGGGGAAAGCCTATTCCATTGTTGCTCTTTTGACAAGGCCTAATCCATTGTTCTAGCATGGCGGGTCTTGATGAGCCAAGATTGTCTATGGTTTTAGAGCTTTATTGTAAAAAAGCAGAGATAGAATAGTAAAAAGTAGAGGCTTGCCATGGCTATGTGGAGAGAGGGGAGAAGGGGGGAAGAGGGAGAGCGAGTGGTGAGAGAGAGAGAGAGGAAATAAGAGAAGCAAGAAAGAGGCCAAGCAGCCCCTTTTATAGTGGGCTGGGCTACCTTGCTGTTGCAGGGTAACTGTGGGGAGGAACATACCTGGCTATTGCCAGGTAACTGTGAGGGTGGAGTCTGGACAGTTTAAGTGACTGAAGGCCACAGAATGATGGAGCTGGGTCTTTGTGTCAGGAGCCTATGTCTGGGAGCATGACAAACGGGCCTTCTGTCTCTTGCAGACTAATGTGTTGGGTCTCCCAGGTTTGAACCTAGCTCAACTAGAAAACAGGCTGCCTTTCACGGTCCCACATTTACTGACCCTTTAAGTTGGGAATCTTCACTCTCTTCTATACCTATTATTCTTAGATTTGGTCTTTTCATTGTGTCCTGGATTTCCTGGGTGTTTTGGGTCAGGAGCTTTTGTATTTTGCATTTTCTCTGACTGTTCTGTCAATGTTTTCTATGATATCGTCTGCCCCAAAGATTCTTTCTTATAGCTCTTGTATCTGTTGGTGATGCTTTGATCTATGATTTCTGATCTCTTTCCTAACTCTTTTCTAACTCCAGAGTTGTTTCCCTTTGTGATTTCTTTATTGTTTCTATTTACATTTTTAGATCATGGATGGTTTTGTTTAATTCCTTCACCTGTTTGGTTGTGTTTTCCTGTAATTCTTTAAGGGATTTTTAAATGTTTTCTCTTTAAGGGCTTCTATATGTTTACCTTAGTTCTCCTGTATTTCTTTAAGGGAGTTATTTATGTCCTTCTTAAAGTCCTCTATCATCATCATGAGAAGTGATTTTACATCTGAGTCTTGTTTTACCATTGTGATGGCATATCCAGGACTTGTTATGGTGGGGTAATTGGGTTCTGATGATGCCAAGTAACCTTGGTTTCTGTTGCTTATATTCTCATGCTTGCCTGAATATCTCTGTGCTACCTGCCTTCACTATTTGACTTCAGCCTATCTTTCCTGTAATCCTGGTTGTGTTATAACTCCTCATAGTCCAGCTATCTCTTTAATCCTCAGATTCTGGGTATGTCAGAGTTCCTGGGAGTCAAGCTGCCTCTGGGACCCTGATATCCTGGTATGACTAAGCTCCTGGTATCCTGGCATCCTGGTATCCTGGCTATGTTAGAGCACCTTGGATTTGAGTCTCCTCTGGGTCCTGTGGGACTGGCTACAGAGTTTGCTCCTAAGGTAAACTGGCACAGGCTGGAAAGAACCTGAGCCACTGGTTGGGTGGGGTTCCTGCATCACTGGGTCCTGCTGGTTCCAGTTACTCTCAGTGGTGTAGGAACAGATGCTATGTCCTACTCACTCCTGATCCTAAGATCCTGGGTGTGTTAGAGTGCTTGGGAGTGGAGCCTCCTCTGAGGAATGAGAGTTTTAAAAGTTTAATATGTGACATTGTTTTCTGTGGCTACAACTCTTTTAGAATCTGAGGAACATGCACACATTCTGTCTTTTGGTGCACACGTATTCTGTCTTTTGGTGCATGCACATATTCTGTCCTTTGGGAATACTATTTGCACTCATGTTTTAAGTCAGTTTATTATGACCATTTCAATGTCTAAAGATTACTTTATTGTAAAATATTGTTACTGTTTTTAGCAATTTATTGTTTATTTTTCTGTTTTTCAGCAACACAGAGAATCTTAGAGATTATATTTTATTGACCATGGATATATTCACTCATTAATTTTGGATGAAATATGTATAACTGGGTAGCTGATTTAAACTATTTTGGAAGGTTGTCACTTTGCTATTTAAAAAGAATTGATTAGTGAAATTAACTATGCAGACATGGCTAGAAAAATTTTTCATACAATGAGAGCAATATAATATTAATAGTTCAACAGGAAATTTATGTATAACAATAGGTGTTATACCTAAATGATCGGCAATAAGATATAAATTAACTTCTCGTGGGTCAGTTTCTCCGTCCTCTTACTGATACAGATATGGACACTTATGATCTGAATTATGAGTAAGTTGCTGGGTTCATTCTTATTCAAATCTCTAATGGATATGTTTTCATTTTCTTTAAATGTCTGGAAGTAAAATCACCAGGTCACATGGTAGATATATTTCAATTTTATAAGAATTCCCATGCCTCTTGCTAGTTATTTATCCCATTTATCATTATCTATGGAAACTTTGGAAATTCAATTAACCAGAAGAAGAAAATTGAAGCAGGAAAGGATTCATGACAAAGGGAGAAGGTAAAGCCTTGGATTTCCCACCCCAGTGCCATTACTTCAGGAAAAAAGGATCAACTAGAGTCCCCCTCAAAGCAGAGCTTTATCTAGTGGCAATTTCATGAAATAGAGTTTTACATTCTGAAGTCTATGTGATGAATGCCTTCTTAAGGCTCAGGACTGGTACACTGGCATCTTCTCTGTCTTCACCAGAGACACATATTTCTCCAAGAACATGTGCATGAATCTCAACAAATGTTTTTTATTGAAAAGAGAAAAATGCCAATAATGATGGCCTTTAGAAAAACACAGACACCTTGGATACAGGAGACTGGAATCTGAGTCTGATCACAGCTAAACAGCACTTCTCTATTCATATATAGCAGGGAGAGAGGGAGAGGAGAGGGAGCAGGATGGACCTGGTGAACTTAAGGTTGCTGAGAACAACTTCTGTGCTGTGTATTCTAACAGAATAGCTTTAGTTGCTCTCTTTCTGAGCCCAGTACTTTGAATGGAGACTTGTGTCTATTTATGTCTTTCCTGCATTTCAAAGGTCTTCCTGGGATCCATTCCCTTGCACTTTATCAGACCAGCTTCTGGTGGCCCCATGGCTGGACATAGTAAATGGCAGTGTGGTATTTTGGGCAAGCATGCAATAGCAGTTTTTTCTCTTACTCTAAAACACATTATTGTTAGTGTAGAATGTACATGCCTTTCATGGAAATCTTAGGTACATTCATGATCTAACACTATTGCAAATGCCCGTTCAACCCATGTTCCCATTTGGGCATAAAATAGTACTATCAGCCCAGGTGTTTCTTCCATACCCTCCTGAGGTACTTCTCACTCGACAGAAGATTCGTTGTTGTTTTGATTCAACCAAAAATTGTTACAGATACAACTTTGTTTACAGGGAGCCATGCAGTATGTTCTATTTGTTTAGGCTTCTTTAACTTGAGATTCTGCTTTTGAAACCTACCACTGTGTGGTACGTGCTGATGGTTTGGCTCTTTTTCTGATGGCTAACAGTTTCATTGCCTAAGTATAAGGCAGTTTGGCTCTCCTTTCTCTTATTGAAGCACACTGAGCCTTTTCCATTTTGGCCATGAGTAAGTTGCTGTACGCAATGTTATGCAAATCTCTTTATGACATGTTTTCATTTTCTGTAGTAAATATTTGGAAGTTAAATTGAAAGAGTAAATATATTTTCAGCTTTATAAACATCTCCATAACTTTTCCAAGCTGCTTATTCCCTTTTGTATTTGTATTTTCCCAAGCCAACAGAACGGTGCTCGTATGCCCAGTGCCTCAGCATTCCACATTCTGTCTTTTCAGTTTTACTAAGTCAGGCAGTCTGAAGGTATCTCGTATTTTTTTACCTTGAGTAAAGCAAATTCTTCAAAATTGCTTAAACTCGGAGTGGATTTAAGGAAGAGAAAGGAAACCTTGATTTTTAAGATTTATGAAGAAAATAGTGTTTTACAAGACCTTTCTGGACAGTTGGAAAGCTAATTTGAACAGGCACTACTTTTGTTGTTGTTGTTGTTGTTGTTGATGTTGTTTTAGAGACAGGGTTTCTCTGTGTAGCCTTGGCTGTCCTGGAACTCACCCTGTAGACCAGGCTGGCCTCGAACTCAGAAATCCACCTGCCTCTGCCTCCCAAGTGCTGGGATTAAAGGTGTGCGCCACCACGCCCGGCGAATAGGCACTACTTTTAAATTTTATTGAATCCAGGTAAAGAGGAGGAAGCTGGGAAATACTTATTAATAGCCAAAGCAACAAATTGTTTTCTTTTTCTTTCTTTCTTTTTTATTGGGCATTTTCTTTATTTACATTTCAAATGTGATGCCCTTTCCCAGTTCACTCCCCTGCCAAAACCCTCTAACCTATCACCCTTCCCTGCTTCTATGAAGCCATTCCCCCAACCCACCCACCTATTCCCACCTCCCCACCTTCACATTCCCCTACACTGGGGCATCGAGCCTTCACAGGACTCAAGGCCTCTTCTTCCATTGATGCCCAACAAGGCCATGCTCTGTTACATATGCAGCTGGTACCATGGGGCCCTTCAGCTGTACTCCTTGGTTGGTTTTTTAGATCCCGGGAACTCTGGGGGTGTGTGGTTGGTTGATATTGTTCTTCCTATAGGGATGCAAACCCCTTCAGCTCCTTCGGTCCTTTCTCTAACTCCCCTACTGGGGACTCTGTGTTCAGTCCAATGGTTGACTGAGAGCATCTGCCTCTGTTTTTGCCAGAATCTGGCAAAGCCTCTCAGGAGCAACTATATCAGGCTCCTGTTGGCAAGCACTTGTTGCCATACACAATAGCGTCTGGGTTTGGTGAATGTATATGGGACAGATCTCTAGGTGGGGCAGTCTCTGGATGTCCTTTCCTTCAGTCTCTGCTCTACACTTTGTCTCCATATTTGTTCCCTTAAATATTTTGGTCCACCTTCTAAGGAGGACCGAAGCACCCACATTTTAGTCTTCTTGAGCTTCATGTGAATTGTATCTTGGTTATTTGGAGCTTTTGGGCTAATATCCACTTATCAGTGAGTGCATACCATGTGTGTTGTTTTGCGTTTGGGTTACCTCACTCAGAATGATATTTTCTAGTTCTATCCATTTGCCTAAGAATTTCACGAATTCATTGTCTTTTAATAGCTGAGTAGTGTTCCATTGTATAAATGTTACACATTTTCTGTATCCATTCCCCTGTTGATGGACATCTGGTTTCTTTTCAGCTTCTGGCTCTTATAAATAAGGTTGCCATGAACACAATGGAACATGTGTCCTTGTTATATGTTAGAGCATCTTTTGGGTATATATCCAAGAGTGGTATATAGCTGGGTCCTCAGGTAGTACTATATCCAATTTTCTGAGGAACTGCCAAACTGATTTCCAGAATGGTTGTACCAGCTTGCAGTCCTGTGAACAATGAAAGAGTTTTCTTCTTTCTGCACATTCTCACCAGCATCTGCTAAGTAATAAACTTGAGTTTTTGATCTTAGCTGTTCTCACTGGTGTGAGGTAGAATATCAGGGTTGTTTTGATTTCCATTTCCCTGATGACTAGGGATGTTGAACATGATCATGGACTAGGAGGATTAATATAGTAAAAATGGCCATCTTTCCAAAAGCAATCTACAGATTCAATGCAATCTCAATCAAAATTCCAAATCAATTCTTTATAGAGTTAGAAAGAACAATTTACAAATTCATTTGGAATAACATAAAACTCAAGATAGCAAAAACTATACTCAACAATAAAAGAACTTCTGGGGGAATCACCACCCCTGACCTCAAGATAGTGATAAAAACTGTATGGTATTGGTACAGAGACAGGCAAGAAGATTACTGGAATAGAATTGAAGAATAAGAAATTAACCCATACACATATAGTCACTTGATTTTTGACAAAGGAGCTAAAACAATCCAGTGGAAAAAAGACAGCATTTTCAGCAAATGGTGCTGGTTCAACTGGCAGTCAGCATGTAAAAGAATGCAAATTGATCCATTCTCATCTCCCTGTGCAATGCTCAAGTCCAAGTGGATCAAGATCAAGTGGATCTGAAACTAATATAAGAGAAAATGGGGAAGATTCTCTAACACATGGGTACAGGGGAAATTTTCCTGGATAGAACACCAATGGCTTATTCTCTAAGATCAACAATAGACATATGGGACCTCATAAAATTGCAGAGCTTCTGTAAGGCAAAAGATACTGCTAATAGGACAAAAAGGCAACCAACAGATTGGGAAAAGATCTTTACCAATCCTACATCTGATAGAGGTCTGATATCCAATGCATACAAAGAACTTAAGAAGTTAGACTCCAGAGAATCAAGTAACTCTATTAAAAAATGGGGTATGGAGCTAAGCAAATTTTCAGCAGAGGAATATCGAATGGCCAAGAAGCATCCAAAGCAACTAATTCTAAAGGCTGTAACAAAAAACCTAGACTAGCAAAAACTCTTCTCAACAATAAAAGAACCTCTGGTGGAATCACCATGCTTGACTTCAAGCTGTACTACAGAGCAATCGTAACAAAAACTGCATGGTACTGGTACAGCAACAGACAGGTAGATCAATGGAATAGGATCGAAGACCCAGAAATGAATCCACACACCTATGGTCACCTGATCTTTGACAAGGGAGCTAAAACTATCCCGTGGAAAAAAGAGCATTTTCAACAAATGGTGCTGGCACAACTGGCAGCTATCATGTAGAAGACTGGGAATTGATCCATTCTTATCTCCTTGTACTAAGGTCAAGTCTAAGTGGTTGAAGGATCTCCACATAAAACCAGAGACACTGAAACTTATAGAGGAGAAAGTGGGGAAATGCCTCGATGATATGGGCACTGGGGAAAAATTCCTGANATAAGGACACATGTTCCACTATGTTCATAGCAGCCTTATTCATAATAGCCAGAAGCTGGAAAGAACCCAGATGTCCCTCAACAGAGGAATGGATACAAAAAATTTGGTACATTTACACAATGGAGTACTACTCAGTTATTAGAAACAATGAATATATGAAATTCCTAGGCAAATGGATGGATCTGGAGGGTGTCATCCTGAGTGAGGTAACCCAATCACAAAAGAACTCACATAACATGTACTCACTGATATGTGGATATTAGCCCAGAAGCCTAGACTACCCAAGATACAATTTACTAAACACATGAAACTCAAGAAGAATGAAGTTCAAACTGTGGTCTCTTCACCCCTTCCTAGAATTAAGAACAATGCACACATTGAAGGAGTTACAGAGATCATGTGTGAAGCTGAATCAAAAGGATGGACCAACCAGTGACTGCGGCTGCCAGGGATCCTTCCCATAATCAGCCACCAAAAATAAACACTATAGCATATGCCAGCAAGATAATGCTGAAAGGGCCCTGATATAGCTGTCTCCTTGGAGGCTATACCAGTGCCTGGCAAACAGGGAAGTGGATGCTCATAGTCAGCTATTAGTTGGAACACAGGACTCCCAAGGAAGAAGCTAGAGAAAGTACCCAAGGAGCTGAAGGGGTCTTCAACCCTATAGGTGGAAGAATAACATGAACTAACTAGTTCCCCCTGTGCTCTTGTCTCTAGCTGTATATATGGAAGAAGATGGCCTAGTTGGCCATCATTGGGAAGACAGGCCCCGTGGTCATGCAGACTTTATATGCCCCAGTACAGGGGAATGCCAGGGCCATTATGTGGGAGGGGTGGATAGGGGAGCAGGGTGGGAATGGGGGAGGGTATGGGGAACTTTCTGGATAACACTTGAAATGTAATTGAAGAAAATATCTAATAAAGAAAAAAAAAAAAGAACTGACTCGTTCGCCGGGCGGTGGTGGTGCACGCCTTTAATCCCAGCACTTGGGAGGCAGAGGCAGACGGATTTCTGAGTTCAAGGCCAGCCTGGTCTACAAAGTGAGTTCCAGGACAGCCAGGGCTATACAGAGAAACCCTGGCTCGGAGAAAAAAAAAAAAAAAAAAAAAGAACTGACTCTTTCCTTCCATCTCTGTTCCACAGTTGTCTCCATATTTCCTCTTTTGTGTATTTTGCTCACCCCTCTAAAAAGCATACACTTTTTGGTCTTCCTTCTTAGGCTTTGTGTTCCTTTCTGACTGAGTCACCTCACTCAGGATGATATTCTCAAGTTACATCCATTTGTTTGTGAATTTCATTAAGTTCATTGTTTTTTTTTTTTTTTTTTTTTTTTTTTTTTGGTTTTTTCGAGACAGGGTTTCTCTGTTTAGCCCTGGCTGTCCTGGAACTCACTTTGTAGACCAGGCTGGCCTCGAACTCAGAAATCCGCCTGCCTCTGCCTCCCGAGTGCTGGGATTAAAGGCGTGCGCCACCACGCCCGGCAAGTTCATTGTTTTTAATATCTGAATAGTACTCCATAGTTTGTATGTACCACATTTTCTGTATCCATTCCTCTGTTGAGAGACATCTGGGTTGTTTCCAGCTTCTGGCTATTATAAATATGGCTGCTATGAATATGCATGTGTCCTTATTACATGTTGGAGCATCTTCTGGGTATATGCCCAGGAGTAGTATAGCTGAGTCTTCAGCTAGTACCATGTCCAGTTCTCTGAGGAACTGCCAGACTGATTTCCAGAGTGATTGTACCAGCTTGCAATCCCACCAGCAATGGAGGAGTGTTGTGTGGAGCAGAGACTGAAGGAAGGGCCATTCAGAGACTGCCCCACACGGTGATCTATCTTACATACAGCCACCAAACCTGGATATTATGGTGGATGCTGGGAAGTGCTTGCTGATGGAAGCTTGATATGACTGTCTCCTGAGAGACTCTGCCAGATGTGGAACTCACAGCCAACCATTGGACTGAGCTTGGCAGTCCCTGATGGAGGAGGCAGTGGAGAAGGGACTGAAGGAGCTGAGGGTGATTCCAGCCCCATGGAGGGAGCAATAGTGTCAACAGGCCAGACCCCCCCACTGCTCCAGGGGATAGGACCACTAACCAAAGAATATAAATGGAGCAACCCATGGCGCTGACCACATATGTGGCAGAGGATGTCCTTGTTGAACATTACTGGGAGGAGAAGCCCTTGGGCCTGCAGGTGTTTGATGCCCCAATATAGAGAATGCCAAGGTGGGAGGACAGGAGTGGGTTGGTGGGGGAGCACCCTCATAGAAGCAGAGGTATGGGGTATGGGATAGGGGGTTTCAGCAGGTGGGGGGAACTGGGAAAGGGGATAACATTTGAAATGTAAATAAAGAAAATATCCAATTTAAAAAGCTTTTTCACAAGACAAAAACAAACAAACAAACAAACAAACAAACAAACAAACAAAACAAAACAAAACCTCTTGGGGCCAGACAGATGGCTCAGCCATTAAGAGCACTGGCTGCTCATCCATAGGTCCTGAGTTCAATTCCCAGCAACCATATGTTAGCTCACAGCCATGTGTAATGGGATCTGATGCCCTCTTCTGGTGTTCATGATGAGAGCTATAGTGAACTCACATACAGAAAATAAATTTAAAAAGAAAACTGACTCTTGGACTAGAGTTGATATACAGTGTACATGCTAGAGACTTCATATGTAGCTCTGGTTAAAATAAATTAATAAATTAAAAAAATAAAATGAAGTAAGCAATATTAATATAACACTGCAGAGCATTAGGCATGATATATATGTTTTTTGAGACAGGGTTTCTCCGTGTAGCTCTGGATGTCCTGGAACTCACTTTGTAGGCCAGGCTGGCCTCAAACTCAGAAATCTGCCTGCCTCTGCCTCCTAAGTGCTGGGTTTAAAGGTATGAGCCACCGCTGCCTGGCTTCCCAAAATATATTTTAATATTTAAAAGATGATATTCAAAGAATTGTCAAAGCTGATGGATATTTCAAGTTTGTTTTTCTTTATTTTTCTGGGAACCAATATTTATAATCATTTAGCTCATTATACTGACCATTATAATTGGGTTTTCTTCTCAAATAGTAGATATTATATCAAAGTAGATGTTACATTCATTCTTTTGAATCTAATTGTAAAGATTACTTAGAAAGTCCTTGTATAGAGCCCTGCAAAATTCACAACTGCCATCAAAATTTAATATTCTAGCTTCACATCTTGATTTATGGAAGTATAAGTGATTATTTTAAGCAGTGCCTGGAAGGCTGAGGCAGGAGCATTGCAAATTGCAAGCCAGCTTGAGACCTCGTCTCCGCAATAAAACAAATACTTCTATTCAGAACAGTGTCTTTGTTTCTATTCTAGGCCCTGTATTGGAAACCACCCAGAAAGATTTTTTGCAAGAAGCAAAATCTCTTATTGCCCAACATCACAAGAGATTAAATGAGGTAGTGCTTTTCATTATTTAATGTATTTATTCAGAAAAAATGAATAAGGACTTTTGAATACAGTAATGATAATCACAAAGGCTTTCATGGACACTAATGACTCCTTCAGTGGCTTATATAATAATTGATTCAGATGACACACAAATCATTATTCAAGTAATTATACATACATATATACATATATATATATATATATATATATACACATATATATGTGTGTGTATGTGTGTGTATATATATGTATATGTACATATGTATATGTATATGGCTTGGACACTTGATATATTTAAGGGTGTTAACACTTAATTGGATTTATCATTTTAACTAAGTATTCCCTTGACTCTGTTTAGATAAAACTAAAATGGAAACTTCACCATGAGATGCACCTCTCCTGTTGCCCCAGCCTGATATGAGTACCTGTGTCTTTTCTCATGTCACTTTACATTAAAACTCTCTCTTATAGTCTGTAGCCCCTGGAGTGTAAGCTGTCTTCTCTGAATGTTGCATCTCCAGCAACAAGCATTGTACCTGCTCAACAGACATTTGCTGTGTATCAGGCAGTTGTGCAGTCTTAGAAAGGGTGGGAGGGTAAAAGCTGACAAACACGAGGGTCCCAGTTTGGGGAAAAGGCTTGGCAGAGCAGGCAGGACATCTGAAGACTGGACAGCCATTGTGACAAGTGGTAAAGATCATACTACCAAAAGCTTAATGACATCTTGAGTTGGCAACAATTAGAAGTAACAACAACTTGACTTTTTGTAAGCAGCTCTTCCATTTTTAGGACTGATATTATATGAATAATTGCATTTCAGAGACATGGAGCTGTGTTAGTCTTCCACTGACTATGTTGCTCAAAATTAAGAAACATGTCATTAAAAACATCTGAAAAATTATATCCTGTTATCAATATGGTTTTCAATGACAGCATATATCCATTTATACTGAGTGATTTCCAGTTTAGCAGAGAAAGATTTGGAAACTTTATAGACAGTTAAGAGTTCTCAGAGATAGTAAAAAAATTAAATTTAAACATTATGTAAAGTGCATAGTGCCTGTAGTAATTGAGACTTCCCGTAAACCTCTGGGGGCCAATAAATAAAAATGACAACGGGCTGTATGCTTTAGGCCTCCTTTGGATAGCCCTGGCTAACAATTCAAAAGCTTCTTAGGTCTGGCGTTTGGCTTTTGTTATGTAGTTTTTGGCTCTTGTATTGTTAGCCCAAATGAAAAGACTCATTAAAATTGTATATATAAATACACACACAAAAATTATGTAAAATAGATTCTGGGACTGTATTTCTTGTGATTATAATTTAATTATAATTAATTTCTCCCCTCCTTTTCTTTTCTTCTCTTGGAATCCTTCCATATTACCCTCCCTGCTCTCCTTAAAATCATGCATTCTTTTTAAAAACTAAATAACACACACACACACACACACACACACACACACACACACACACATTTTCATGAATATTTCTAAATGTTCAGTCTGAATAATGCTGCCTGTATGTAAGTTTTTGGGGATGGTAGTTTGTGTGCCTATATTTTACAATATCTCTTTTGAGAGAGAAGCTGCTATTAGACAATTCATTTTTCTTTTGAAGTGTATTGTAACATTCATGCTTGGGAAACACTTTAGAGTGTGGGCTTAACGATAACCATCATGCCTATTGCAGTAAATATCTTCTTAGAGAGACACTTTTGAAAATGAAATTAATTATGATATGATTTTATCTTGATAAAGTCTATTTATAAATTTGACTATGTAATTATATTAAAAATTAATATTAAAATTTTATTTTTTGTTTTATTTCTAGAATAAGGCTCATTTAACGTCTATAGATGTCTTTAAAAATAAACACCAAAAACCAAAAACTGTCAAGTTCGTACCTTTTGAGGTTAAGAAAAGTGAAATCCTTAATGTAGTTCAAGAACATCAGTTGGTACTCAGAAGCATCAGCTATCGCAGGGACACTTCCAAGTGCACAGCTTTAATTGAGGCCTCACAGCAGATTTCCTTCAAGGAGCCACATGTTTTGAATATAAAAGAGAAGTACCACCCTGTAGATCTTTTTAAAAAAGGTAAGCTTTGAATGGAGGAAAGAAAATTGGAAAAGCAACACGTGGAACGAGTTGCTTTTTTGAGAACTTGAAATGAAATTTTCTGGTTCAGATGGTATCTAGAACTTTGTCTTAGCAGTGAAGGCTGAGGAGGATGGTACCTGGAGCTTCCAAGATTTGGTCTGCCAGAAACTGTGACGAGAGCATCCTAACTGGGACGGACTAGGAACCAGAACTGGCTTACATGTTTTCCATTAGGGACATTTTTTTTTCCTAGTACAGATTATTCGAGAACATTCATTTACTAAATAGCTTAAGTTCTATTTATGAAAACAGATAGGGCAGACAACTTCTTTCTAAGGATGTTTTCTCAGCTTCCTGAACAGAATTCCCAGACTGTAGAGTTTTCCATAACACAAACATTAGTAAAAATGTATTATTAGAAGTGTAGTAAGGGGGAAAGCCTTGGTTCCATTTAAGCAAAGTTAATACTGTTTTATTTGTAGTAACAGCTTAAACAAATGACCTCATAACACAGTTGTAGTTATTATAGTAGTCAAAGGCTTAGGTATTTCTAAAATATTTCCTAAGTCATTCATCTGTTTATAGTTCTTTCTTTCAGCAAAGATTCTTCTTTCTGTGTCAGACATTGTTCAGTACTGGGGAAACAGAAGTAAAAAAAGACTCATAAATCAATGTTAGATATAAACAGTAATTTCTTATCCTACTGGATGACAATTGCTGAACTAGAAGTATAAGAAAGAGTACATGGGAACACTAATAATTAACAAACTGAATTAAAATTTACCAGCAAAGATCTCACTAGAAATAGGATTATAGGACATTTCTTTAGAGTTAGGAGCAGAGAGAAGCCTCATTGACCTGTGAGACAAAAATGTCTTAATCCCCAGAAGGGTGAAAGAATATCTATTAGAAAATGAAACAGGGAGGAGAGATGGGGCTAGACTTTTGAGGCACCCAAACAGCCTAGGCATTTAGTCTCTGCTTTTAGCAGATAAGAGCAGAGAAAAACAAATAATAACAATGTCCTCGTCAGTGTTGCATTGCTGAGAAGAGATACCATGACTATAACTTTTTTAAAGAAAGACATTTCATTGGGACTGGTTTAGACTACAGAGGTTTGGTCCATTACTATCATGGTGGGAAGCGTGGCAGCATGCAGGCAGACACGGTGGTTGAGAGGTAGCTGTGAGTTTTACATTTGGATCCACAGGCAGTAGAAAGAGACCTTTCATAAACTTCTGAGAGCCCAAAGCCCATACCTTCTTGACAAACCTCCTCCAACAAAACTTTAATATTGTCACTTGCTATGTGCCTATGGGGGCCATTTTCTTTCAAACCACCACAAACAACAATAAGAAAACTTCAGATTAACCCTATAGATTATATCCCCTCCTTGGATATCCATTGATCATTAATGTATTCAAATTTCAGATAAAACACTGCAATAATTGATTGTTTTATTCTCAATTCAGCTGACCAAAGAATACCCCTGTTTTAGTTACTTTTCAATTGCTATGGCAAAGCTCTATAACCAAGCCAACTTAACTTGGAACCTATGGTTCCAGAAGCATTGAGTCCATGACCATCATATTGGGGAGCATGGCAGCAGTCAGAAAGGCATGTCACTGGAGCAGTAGCTGAGGGCTTATAGCTTGAGCTTTAAGCATAAGTGAGACAGATACAGCATTGGAAATGGTGCTGAGATTTTGAAATCTCAAAGCCCATTACCAGTGACATGCTTATACCACCAAGGCCACACCTCTTAATCCTTCCCAAACTGATCCATCAACTGGAAACCAACTATATGAGCCAGCGGGTTGGGGGACACCACCTTCATTGAAACCACTACTACTCCTTGCACCCTTTCTCAATACTGTTCCTGTCAATGATCTTGACGCTATTGATTCTTTAAATATATGTTTGTAAATTCAGAGTTAGTGGACTGTATGCTGAGTGAACAGTCTTCAAAAAAATTAACAGGTGTCGTAGGGTTTTACTGCTGTGAACAGACACCATGACCAAGGCAAGTCTTATAAAAAAAACAACATTTACTTGGGGCTGGCTTACAGGTTCAGAGGTTTAGTCCATTACCATCAAGGTGGGAGCATGGCAGTATCTAGGCAGGCATGGCACAGGCAGAGCTGAGAGTTCTATATCTTCATCCAAAGGCTGCTAGTGGAAAACTGACTTCCAGGCAACTAGGGTGAGGATCTTATGCCCACACCCACAGTGACACACCTACTCCAACCAGGTCACACCTATTCCAAGGTCACACCTGCAAATTGTGCCACTCCCTGATCCATTAATACACAAACCATCACAACAGGGTAGTATGGAGACATGAGGATGTTAAGGTTTATAAATTAGAAACTGATCAGATATCATTGAGTTTAGAAAAGAATTCAGAGTATTCTGTAGTCTATTTCTGTTGTTACATACAGCTCATACATACATGTAACCTGTGTGTTGCATTGTGATCTGGAGAGAAATAAAGCTATGTTATCACATGGTAGAAGAGGAAGCCCTTATGACTTCATCACTCCTCAAAAGTCCCATACCTTTAAAGTATCACATTAGGCCTCAAATTCAAATGTAAATTTTGCACAGACATAAACATTCAAACCATATTATGGGAAATTGAGATATTAGGCAGGTGGGGAAAGAAATAGAGGAAGCTAAAAATATTACATTTTTAGATCTGTTAAGTAGATAGGCATATCAAGATAGCTGTTAGAAAGTTGGGATAGAAGATCTGATACTTAAGAGAGCAGTAGTTGAAGACAAAATATAAAAAAAAATCTCTCTTTGAAGAGGTTATTAATGTACTGAAATTGTGGGATTCATGTGTTTGTCCATAAACACCCATTTATCATGTAAGGTATAAGGAGAAAAAAACTATACTAGTTCAGATATAGAAGTTCATATGTGGCATGTGTAATTTATATGACCTTCGCTCAAGTAGGGCCTATATAACATAAGAATAAAACATAAAACATATGGATGTTACTTTAAATAGAAGTTAGTTTGCTGTTTTTAAATCAATAGAAGAATATCTCATCAGATTGTGCAGTCATAGATGTATTCCCAGGAACTCTAAAGTGTTTGGTAAATTTTGAAAGATAGTTATTTGTTAATATAAGAAAGAAGGAATATCCTGTCTAGTCATGTGTACTTGATATTATGTAACATGAAAATGATTGTGGAGTGTTAAAGTGCAATCTGGGGATAAGGAGGTCTTAGAGATGACACTAGATATTGATTAACATTTAACTTTAACCTGAAAGTAGAGAGATAATACAAATAATACATTTAAGCAAAATTGCAATTGAAATGTTTATAGGCAACAGAGACAGGAACATGCTACATTTTGTAGACCTGAGACTAGCGAGGACAGAATACTTCACATGCGACAGGATGGCTTAAATTAAGAGGATAGCACCCAGGAGTTAGAAATAAGAGGAAAGATTCATTCATTTAAACCGAAACAATATGGCTATAGATAATAATATTGGTAATTCCAAAAGAAAATTAAATTATGAAAGACTGTGTGTGTTGAAGTTACACTGCTTCCAGACACTGGGCTAAAAACTTTGCAGTGTCAACCTTTTTTAAGCTTCACATATATGAACTGTATTTATATCTGTTTCCCCTTCCTCCAAGTCTTCCCATGTCCCACCTCCTCCTTTCCAACTCATATCTTTTTTATCTTAGTTATTATAATGAATGAATGAATAAATACAAAAAAAAGAAGAAAGATTCTACAAGTATTAGAGTGATGTATTTGTCAACAACAAAACATTGAATAAGAAAGAGGAAAAGTGTTGAGTCTGTAGTGATTTCCACTCTGAGGCAATATAAAGTTATTTGTGTAAGTGAATTTTGAAGTAATTTAAAAGGCCAGGAGCATATCTTACAGAATGGTAGAGCCACTATCAGAGATAAATAGGTCATGTACTACCGAGTGCTGTAGCTCCAGGTGAAAATGCTCAGAAATAGTATTATCAAAATATGTTAGTGTTTCTGGGTGCCTTTAAAAGTTAATATAAAAAGGAAGAGTTGAACTAATAAAAATCCTTCCTAGTTTTCAATGAGAAATCAGAAGCTTGAGCCTTTGGCTTTGATCAATATCTCCAACAATAATTAGCATGAGAGCAAAAAACAAAACAAAAAACAAAACAATCAAACAAACAAAAAAACATCACACATCTCTCCCTTTTACAATCTATCCCATTATGTTAGATAATCCCAGGGCAGTCACCATTGAGAGACTAAAAGAAGGGGTAAAAAAATAAAGTATGCTTAGAACTGTGAATAATAAAAGGAAACTTTGAATGTGATCATTGGCATGTAGAATTAATTGGGATCAAATAGATCAGAAATACAAAATTTTAAAGAAAATTACTGCACTGAAGAAACTGTGAATATAGATTTAGTTGAGTGTTCAAAAGTAAAATAACCTGCGGGAAGTAAACTGAATACCTGTATAGCCTCCAGTAAGATAATAGCAAGAGTTGACTGAAGATATAGTCAATAGATGGCAGAGAGATACTAGATACAGTATGAAGGGAGTAATCCCTAGAAAGAACTTTCTACCTCCAGCCGAGGTGATCCTTTGCATCAACTTTGTGTGGACCAGTGGCTGCTATGTCTTCCTTTTTCTGCTTTTGCATTTCTGTTGCATGCTCTGTGCTTTATAGGTAAGGTGGAAATAGCTTTTGTGTTTGGTTCTCACATCACTAAATTATCAGGAAACACATCTCAATCTGATGGGGATGCTAATGCATCAGGCAGACTGGATTTAGACCTAAATGACATGGCTCAGAGTACTCTAGGTTGTCTCTTTTGTAGAGAGAAAGTATTTTCTTTAAGGAATGAGGAATTAATAGATATCTGGTGTCCAGAGGGCCAGACTGGAAGAGACTGGTAGATGTTTACCAGATATTATCTTTTTCCCCTTAATACTCATCTGAAATACATTTCTTCAACTCCATGTAGATGATGCTCTATGACAATTGGAACTCAAGGGAGAATGCTTAGGGTGATATATACCAGTAAGATTCTCTGTTTTCCCTTTGAGGGTGTCTACACTTTCAGGCATGAGAATGTGTTTTAAATTTTCTTAACAAATTTAAATTTTACTTGTTTTATGTGTGTGAAGATGGTAATAGGAATTTAAATATCTGTTAATTCCCAACATTTTATTCAGAGATTCAGCACATAGACAAAGGTCAGTACAGAGACTATATAGATGAGAAAAGCTGTATCTGAATTATATTTTTATAACACAATTACACTGAATGTAAATATCAACTGAATGGGCACAAGTGCAGAATGAGAGTGAAACTGAGTTAAACTGGACAGAGGTAAGGTGTGAGAAATGAGTATGGATAGTTTAGATTAGCAGTGGGATGCTCTAGTGGGGCACACACACAGGGCTTTCAAAGTAAAAGCCTAAACCAAACTAAACCAACCAACTAGCCAATACTAATGTAGCTAGTTTCAACATTGAGCTAGAGAATTGATCTGGGTAATTATTGAGAAATGATTAGCAAATGATTAGCAATAATCTCTGAGTCAGGGAGAAAGAAAGCCCTGTGGTTTATATAATTTATTGATGCCCATGGTGGAAATGCTTTACTGTGTTCTCACTCAGGGCAGGAGATATAAGATGTGTATAGTCAGTTCTCCTGAGCCCGTAGGAACTGGCTACAGTGTAACACTCTATATAGGTAGGTAGTTGTGTCAAATACTTTGGATATAAGTTTGGTCACCTCAATCCTGTTCCAGCCATTTCAAATGCTGTTGTGGTGACTGGATTCTCTTCCAGGCATCCATAACTCTTACCTGGCTTAGGATACCCATGAGCTTGGTTTATCACTGACATTTGGCATCCATGGAGGAGGTTAGGAGGGAATGTTTTCTTTCTAGAGCAGAGGGGTGACAATAATATTCTACAAGTTTCTCACATGGTTAAGCAACTATAATCCTTATAGAACAGTCAACTCATGAAAGATTCTTATATTCACTCTCCCATTGTGCTTGTTTTATCTCCCTCTCTTTATTTCTATTTCAAAAGAACACTGCATTAAACTGTTCTTAATGGTAGAATTGTCCATGTTTTCTGAGAGGTGAAATGTAGGCATATGAAGGAAACAGATATTCATGTTGAAGTGGAAGACAAGAATTTCCTCTTTCTTCAGATACAGTGAGATGGGCATACTTTTTTTTTTTAATAGAAAAAATTACATCATTTTTTCCTGCCCTTTACTCACTCCAAGCCCTCCTCTGCAAATCCTTCCTTACTATCTTTTAAATTCATGATCCCCTTTTAAAATTGTTGTGTGTGTGTGTATGTATGTGTGTGTGCATGCGTACGCACTTACAACGCATGTGTGTGCACACTCACACATGCACATGTGTGCATGACCATGTCAGTGTCTGTGTGTATTGCCAAATACATAAATACAACCTGATTGGTCTGTGTAGTGTTGCTTGTATGTATATTTTAAGGGCTAACCATTTAATAATGGATGGGCAATTGGTGTGCTCTTCCCTTGGAAAGAATATTTCTGCCACTTTCAGCATTCCTTGGTTGCCTATAGTTCTTTGTCTTAGATTGAGACTTCATGAGCTTTCTTCTTTCCATGTTAGCATGTTTACTGGTGCCATCCTTCATGCTCAAGCAGTCATGTTGGTGAGACTTTATAGGTGTAGCTTCTGGCATTACATGGAAACTCAGTCTCACAGCAAATTCTATGTTCCTCTGGCTTTTACAGTCTTAATGTCCCTTATTCTGCAGTGATCACTAACCACTAGGTGCAGAAATTGTTTTGTAGGGAAGGTGAAACTGGACTCTACAACTAGCATTTTTTAGTGGTTATAGTTTCCTGTAATGGTCTCCTTCTGTTGTAAAGAGAAGTTTTCTTGGCGAGGTGTGAGAACTACACTTATCTGTGGGTATAAGGATGACTATGTAGAATGTAGTTAGGGATTGTGCTGATTATGATTATTAGTCAAGTTTAGTTGTAGGTTCTCCAAGATTCATGACTTCACTAAGCCTGAATAGTTAGCTAGGTTTTCCAGTACCAGGCACACTTTCTCTCTAATTGGCAGATCTTATATCTAATTAGAGATATGTTGGTTACTGCCAAGGTCCGTGTGTCTCTATTTCACCCTTAGAGGTAGTGTTGCCCTGCTGGTCAGTGTTGTGGTTCATAGCCTCCATAGTTGAGTAGGACTATCAGTTGCTTCCTTCCTTTAGAAGTTTTCATGGTGTCTTTTAGTACCACGAAGGAGGTTTTCAGGTCAAATCTAGATTGCATTAGGTCCCCTGGGGATTTGGATATGGTAGGTACAAGGAGACTTTTAAACATCGAAGTCATGGCATCAAGTAGTTTTTCCTTAAGTGCACTAGCTCCACAAAATGGACTATGACAATATTTGAAAGATATTTTATTTACAATGACATTCAAATTTGATTTTGTGGGATAAGTATCTAAATTTAGTGTTTACCTCCCAAACTGCAAAAATATAGAGGTTATTACAGTCATCAACTTGAGGAGATAATTCTGGGGGAAAAAATCTAAGATCTGAGCCCCAGGGATTTGTAGCATTGTGAGAATAAAAAGAGGAGAAGGAAATGAGGAGCTCTGAGTTGATTGACAGGATACGCAGTGTCCTCATGTTCATGTTTCTACCAGGGAGGAACAATGCCTTAGACAGGGTCAGAACAGGTAACTAAGTGTCTTAGGAGAGAGACAGGGGCTTGGGCATTAAAAGCAGATTGACAGGTGAGGGATGGTGTTATGTCTATATTTAAAAATGAATGTCAAAGTGAGTTCTTCACTTGAAGATGGGATTGGATCAGAAGGAACTGGAAGAGGGGTCATTCTGGCACACTTTTCGGTAGAGTGTGGAAATGAATTGGTTATGTCAATTTTTATTTTCAGAGGAAAGGAAAAGATTGGTTAGTTCTATGAGGAGACTGACTTTACATAGCCCCAGAGTGTGAGGGATGGATGAAAAGAATAAACAAGAGCTGCTGGAAAGCTGAGTCCTTAAGACGAGAGATCTTAGAAAGGAAGGCAAAGGACACTGTGGAGAATATAGCGAAATACCAACTTATCCAAGGAAAAGTCTTGAGATATTTGATGTATAGCAGTTTATGACATGGTTTGAGGAAAGATGATAGATATGAATCTGTGGAGATTGGGATAAAACATTAAGAGTGACAAAATTAGTTATGAGGGTCTGGTAGAGAAGATAAGTAACTCATTCTAGCCATAGTCTCTTTGCAGATGTATTTCCCCTTGGCAGTGAATTTGTACACAGAAGGTTAGGGGTGGGGTATGTGATGAGGGAGTGAAGCATCTGTGAAAGTCCAATCACAGTGGTCCTCCAGGGAAAGCTCTCTATAGACTCTGTGGAAGTCATAGACATTTGGCTACCAGCCTCTGTATGTGCCTGGCAGGTAGCACTGATCAAACTCATGTGTGAATTAAAATTGCCACTCAATTGTCAAGGTTCTTATCTCAAAAATCGTACATTAGGTTGTACCTTGGATCCATTTCTTGAACATACTTCTCATATTCACTTAGGGGTGACTGGAAATATGATCTAAGGTATCAGTGACATTAATTTCAGAAGTTGATTAGGGTTTGTGAGATTAGAAAGAGAAAATCTGTTATAGTACTTGGACTCTACTCAGGCTGACAAATTGGGTTGCATTTTCTCCTGAAAATGGTGTATCTATCTATCTATGTGAGAACATGCTAAACATTTCCTTGAATTTGATCCAAAGATATCAACTTTTTAAAATGCTGTGACAATTATCATATCAAATAGCTTTAGCAAATATGTTCTTTATGCTCGACGTTTTTCTTAATAGAGTAAAATAAGGAAAAATATGAACTCAATTTCTCTCCAAGTTTATAGATTCTACAGTACTGATTAAGCAATTCCAATTTTCATTCTTCCAACAACTTCTTACTCTGGGTTAGTATAAATTAGAATTTTGAATGATATACTATCAAATTAATGAATTTCAGAAATTAGAGATCACATGAGGAATCACATGAAGAAGTTAGTTTTTGCAGTATATATTTAGTAGACTCTATAGTCATCATAAAGCATATATTGTAAATGTCTTTATGCTTTTCTTTGGGAATAAAGGCATATAGTTTTACTTTTGGGTTAGTTACAATTTTAATTGAATGTTGTGATATTTAATATTTATATATGACCAATATATTTAGAATTGATTCTAGGTTTTTAACTAGTCTGAAAGGAACTCTCTCTGTCTCTGTCTCTGTCTCTGTCTGTGTGTGTGTGTGTGTGTTAGAGAGAGAGAGAAAGAGAAAGAGAGAGGGAGAGAGAGAGACAGATAGAGACAGAGACAGAGAGACAGAGAGGAAAGAATGAATTTGTTTTTGAGGTGTGTATGTGTGGGTAGTTGTAAATGTGTAGAGATGTGTGAGCATGTATGCCTCTTTGGCTACCAAATCACAAATCTTTTCCTTTTCATATACAACAAAGGCATACGCACTTTGTTAATGATTTCCTTATTAAGTGCTGCATATGTAGGAAGCAATCAAGAAATCTCTAAGGAAAAATGTCTGTTTTGTGCCGATTTCTTTGGCCACAGTTACAACTTATCAAACAGTGTTTTGATCAATGATGTTTATAAAATATTCTAGACTATATTTTAATGACTTTTAGAACACATGCAATGGTAGCAAATGTGTTAAAACTGCCTTTTAAAACTTATTTCTACAAAATTATTTGGAAGGATTTAAATCTGGGATCCTTGACAATTTATAAGAAAAGAAGAAACTAAAATATATTTTTAAAAATGTTTCAGTGAAGTGGAAAAATGTTGATTTTAGTATCATTAAGTAATTTAATCTTTGAAGCTGTCAGATTTGAAACTATTTCTTTGTGCACAGAGGCTCACTTTCTGATGGTGAGGTGAACAAGATGGTCACACAGAGAACTGTGTGTTTATTTTTTTCTTCTCAGTTTGCTTTGTTGTTTCTTCTCACTTCTTGCTATAGAACTTACTTTTCTTGCTTACTTTGTGTTACTGAGAAGACAAGATCATAGACTTCCTTGACACATGTCTGGGTCATCGGCCTGCATATCTGTGTTCTTCCTTCTTTCATACTGCATCTTTGAAACAGATGGACGTGGGGCAAGTACTCTAAATAAATAGGGGGTTCACTGCTTTTTTAGTAATAGGGGTTCTCATGTGGAAAACTTTATATAGTTATAAGATCTTAAACATGAACGTTATCATAAGAATTTAGAAATAATCAGGATTTTAAAAACCATCTTCCTTCTAGTAATTCTGATATTACTAGCCCAGAAAATCCCAAAACAGAGTGACTTTCAAGTTGTCGGATTATTCTTTATGTTTTTCACATGTGGGGAAGAATTAATAGCATGTCAAGTGTTTTAGAGGGGGTGAAGGTCACACCCTGTGTGTCACACATGAGTAATTTATACCAGCTCTTCTGAGGAAGTAAAATCGTAGTTTTTTTATATATGGTTTTTTAATTTGTAGTGACAATCATCTTTAGTGAATATATATTGCTTTGGATTTCCAAAGATCCTTTAGTTATGTTAATGGTAAATACGCCTCTATTTTGCATCCATGCACATGTAAAATTCAGGCATACCCAGTGATTTACTATTTTATGGCCAGAGTGATGGACTGAATGATCAAGCTCCAACAGGCCAGGGGAGAATGAGCCTGGAAGTAGCAGAGACCATGGACTGGGATATTAGAATATAGTCAACACAGAGTAATGGAGAAAAGCTAAGTCCTAACAATATTGGTTAGGTCTCTGAACCTGGTATTGTTGAGAGTAAACTTTACCTGGACACTGTAGCTCATGTAAATCTCTTGAGAAAGCAGTAAACATGTTCACAGTGTAGGAATTTTAATTCTCTATGCCCACATTCCACCTACAACTTAGAAACATTTTCTTTTTGTTTATACTAATTTAATTTTGTGTTGATTGTCACTATAATTCTGATGGAAACATATTTTTTGTTCAATCATTACAGATAAAAAAAATCCCATAAGTTGTCTTCAGTAGGCTGAATAACAGTAACTGGAAGATTCAAACTAGTACTTACAAAGTTATTTTACTAGGAAAAACAAAAGCAACAACAACAATGAAGGATCTTTCTAGTTAAAGTTAACTTGAGAACCACGGGTTGGAGAGAGAGGCGAAAGCTGAGCTAGAAACGCTGTCACAAAGAGTGTAGGAGACTGCAGATGTGAAGAGGAGCCGTTGGACCCTGGTGGCAAGTCTGCTGTGGGCAGAGGTTACTGGCAGCTCTTAGAACTTGGAGGAGAGGAGGATCATTTTTAAAATAGCTTTAAAGAACAGCAGTCTCAGCAGCTTCTTGGTTTTGATATGATGACCTGCAGAATTGTGGGAGACTAAGTTTCTACCTTTTATGTTACCGAGTTACTAGCAAGTTTACTATAATAGGCATATGGTACTAGAATAGTATATTTTTAAAATAAACTTTAATTCTAGATATGATTTTTTTCTAAAATATTTTCTTTGTCAGGATGATTGTAGAACTATGATTTATATGCTAATGGTTTCAACTTTTACTTTCTTAATCATATTTTGTCCCATAACTATACTGAGCTCTTGGTAACAGAATTATGAGTTCCATAGACTTTCAGGTGAATAGAAACAACCTCTCCTTTCCTTAAAAGAGTAGATAGTAGAGGGAGATTTGGAAGGGGGTAGTTATCAAGATTATAAGAAGTAATACGACATGTTTTTCTTCTGAATTTGGAATCAACTGAATTGGGAGAATAGAGAGCTCAAAGTATTTGCTTCCTTATAGAAAAGGCAAAGGCTGAGTGGCTTAGAAAGTGATGATGTTTTCTGTTCACTGCCTTCTAGCTTTAGGGAAATTGGGCTTGTAGTCTCACTGGCCAGTCCATGTGTTGGAGCACACACCTTTATCTCATTTTCTTTGTATAAAGAGAGGGTATATAAACATGTATTTGGCTCCTGTTTATATAAATTCCTACTTAAAGGAATTCCTACATCATGCTAGAACTAGCAACTTGTAGGCACCGGAGATTTGCCTATTGTAGCAGGTTACATATCTTTTGGGGAGTTTGGGAAAGGATTGTTAAGGTAATTAAATTTTTTACTAAGTGATATATTTCCTCTGGGTACTTTGGGATATTGAAAAATGTATGCCATAGGATAATTTTCTTAGTGATTTATATATAGCTAAGAAACCTATAATTATAATTATTCTGTATACTGTGTGGAATTTTCTTGGCCACACCCATTAACATTTATGTTTCTTTATTCTTTCATACACAAATCTCACCGATAAATGCTAATTAGTAAGTAAAGCAATGTTAACTTTTAATATTTGAGGGTCAGCTTTTTAAAGTTTTAGTTGTCTATATGGGATTATACTCTAGTGAGACTTTTTTTGTATATTTAAATAAAAATAAGGAGGGCTAAATTAATCGACTTTTCTTTTAAATTATTTTTTAACTTAACATAGTAAGTTATCCTAGTAAAAAATTATAGATTTTCTTATGACATTTTCATACACCAGCATCCTACAGTTTTCTGTTTCTACTAACTTTAATATGGAGTTCTAAGACATAGCTTACAAATCAAAGTGCATTTTATGGATTCCCTCTTCTGTATGGTGCAGAGTAATTCAGCTTCCTTCTCTCTGTGTAATTCTAACACTGTAGTCAGGCGTTGGGTACTGGTAGTAAGATAAAGGTCTAACCAACAAGACATTTTCAATTTACCCTGCAGACAGGACATGGCTTTGGGGAAGTGTGTTGCATGAGACACACAATGTAAAAGGAAGCCTTTTTTTTTAAAAAAATGAGATAGAGATCAAATAATTCAGCAGTTGTTGTGTTAGGTAGAAATGTTCTTCAATTTATAACAATGTATGATTTTTACCTTTTAGTAAGCCTTTGGTAGAAAATAGTCCTGCTATTAAACAGTTAATTTGTTTTCTAGTCATCATTATTATCAGCAAGCCTTGGCTAATCGGTATGAAGATATATTTCCTGTTCCTTTCTGGTAATTCTGCGTAGTGGAGGGTTGATGGGGCAAGCACAAAAAAGCTCAGCTTGGGAGTAATGGTTTCATATGTTGTTCATCAGTTGTCTTCTAAATGAATGAGATGGGAGGTTCTTAGTGCCATCTGGGAGCTGAATTAGATACTCTTGGTTATTTGTAGCTCCAAGAACTTGTCCACAAGATTCGTTTGCCTATGCAGATCCTTTCTTCTATTAAATCATCCTTTTGGGGCCAGGGACCTTACTTACCTTGTTTGCATTCATATTCCAGTGGCTACATAGTGGAATGGTGGTCTCACTGAGAATATTATTTTATTCCATAATAATTACTGATATTCTAGTAATTATTATGGAATAGAAGTAAATGTAGCGTGTTTAGTAATATGTTCATCAGTATAACAGAATGCCTTAATCTCAATTTAAAGAAGAAAAGACACAGTGTTTGAGAGATTAACCCATGGTGATTGTTTTGTGGGTCATGTGGTTAAGCAGGAACATTGTGGGAAGGATTATTGAACAGAGTTGCCTTCTGCAAGGCTGTCGGGACACAAGGTGATAGGAAGTAGCTAGACAAAAAATATATCTGACAAAGATCTCAGTGTACTATAGCCTTCAACTGAAATCTTTTTAAAGCTGTATCTCCTACTAGTAGCTCATTCAAATTCAGACTTTGACTCTATCAATGGATTAAAGCATTGGTTAGATCAGAACCCACATAATCTAATTATATTCCAAATTCTCTCTCTCTCTCTCTCTCTCTCTCTCTCTCTCTCTCTCTC